>JAOTRH010415831.1:0-30341 GCA_034768845.1 Heliamphora exappendiculata
AATAAGTTCTGGTTCGTGCGAGAAAGGATCTAACTCGGGGACAGAGTTAGGGATATCCGATTTTCTCGTACGGTTAGTCCGAGTCCTATACTTTCTCGTGATCCCCCACGAAGCCCATAATACGCACGGATATTTTTCTTCTTAGTTTCGGTAATTATTTAATTTAATTGGAATGCGGTTTTGCCGTCGGGGACATTCGAGTATTAAATTAAAATAATGAGGGGTAATTTTGGTATTTGGCACACCTAGGGTTTCTTCCTAAGTGGCCGGCCCTAAGAGATGAGGGAATTGATTATTTACGTTAAGTATATCTCTTTATATCTTTTTAGGAAAGAGAGTATATACTTAATATAATTTTGATATATTCTTATATATTAAAAGGAGGCTCATTAATGAATCTCTAACCCTAATACTCCTACACAGCCACCGCTCCCTTCTCCTCTTTGGCATTAATTTATTTTGCCTTTTGGAGATTATTGTGTGAGAAGAAACCAAAACGAGGAAGAATACTTCGATCGAAATCAGTGTCCACACATTGTGATCATCGTAGTGTGTTTGGATCATACGTGAGAAGCTTGCAAGGTCGTCTTCAACGTATTCGGGATTTCTTGAAACTTTTCGACAAGTTTCATAAAGGTATTAAACTATTGAAATCATTATAATTTTCGTTTTTCATGAAAATCGCATACGTTATTTTTTACGGTCACGACGTCGATTCAAAAACTATTTTTTTTCACTGCGCGGCTCCTGATTTCCAACAAAGGGACAGTTCCAGAGTTCAGTATTTGTTCAGTCCCAGGGGAGAGAGCCACTGGTCTATTTTGGGTATGGCCAGTCGGGGAATTTTCGTAGGAATTACCCTCACGGAGGGAGTGTACAGAGCACGACAGGTGCACCACTTGTTCAGTCAACGTAGGGATGGCAGACTTTTCGGCAGCCACAGCAATAACCAGCAGCTTAGACTTGTAGGATTACAAAAGGGGATGCTTCAGTTCAGTCAGTGTGACAGCTCGCAGCACAGGGCTATGATAGGCAGACTAGGGGACTGCAAGGCCAAGTGTACGCCCTTATAGATCCCAGCTCCTCCAAGACACCACTTGTGCCTGACTCCATAGCGACTACTTTAGTTATCAAAGGTACTCTCTTAATGCACCATTTTGTGGGCCAGTCTTCTTGTCGACATAGGAGTATCACATTCTTTTATCTCATTTGCTGTTGCATCTTCTCTAAGGGTGGAGACAGGCACGTTGGGTAGCACGCTATGTGTAGAGACCCCGATCGGTGGGAACGTGATGTTAGGACGAGTCTGTAGATCCTGTGAGTTAGAGGTCGCTGACTGCTGTTTAGAGTTTGATTTCATCATTCTTGATATTACCATATTTGATAACATCCTAGGGATGGATTGGATGACCACCTATCGTGCCTATATTGATTGTGATCTACGGAGGGTATTGATTTGTACACCTAGGGGTGATTGTTTTTGTTTCGTCAGTGATCGGGACAATGGTTTAGTGCCAATGCCCGGTGTTGTGCAAAATTGAGGAAACTGTAGTTTTCTCTTTTTTTCTCTCTTGTTGGATAATGTTGTTGGTGTTTGAGGAGAGTTTTCTCTATAGTTTGTGACTACCTAGATGTCTTTCCTGACGATCTATTCGAGTTTGCACCACCTCGTGAGGTAGAGTTTTCTATCGATCTTGTTTCGAGAGCCACTCCTATTTCGATGTCATTATATCATTTTACAAGTAGAGTTGCAAGAGCTTAAGGTACATCTTCATGAGTTGTTAAATAGGGGGTTTGTATGCCCGAGTACGTCGTTGCGGGGAGCTCCAGCCTTGTTTACCGAAAAGAAGGATGGGTCCTTGAGATCATGTATTGATTATCGAAAGTTGAATCATGTAACAGTGAAGAACAAGTATCCTATGCCCGGGATTGATGATTTGTTCAATCAATTAAAGGGTTCATGTTGTTTTTTAAAGATCGACTTGAGGTTAGGGTATCACTAGTTGAGGATCAGAGAAGAGGACATTGCAATGACCTCTTTCTGAACTCCTTATGGTTACTATGAGTTTTTAGTCATGCCATTCAATTTGGCGAATGCTCTTACGACGTTCATGGACTTAATGAACAGCATATTTCGTCCATATCTTGATAGCTTTGTGGCCGTGTTTGTAGACGACATTCTTATTTACTCACCATCAAGGGAGACGCATGAGGAACACCTACGTATTGCTCTGTAGCTTTTGAGGGAATATCAACTATAATGAAAATTTGAGAAGTGTGAATTTTGGATACCCGAGACGAAATTTCTTAGACATGTAGTGTCGAGGGATAGAGTATCTATGGACTCTTCACAGACTGATGCAGTGATGAGTTGGGAACGATCGAAGAATGTGTTTGAGATTTGCAGCTTTCTGGGTTTAGCAGGCTACTACTAACAATTCGTGAAAGATTTTTCTCAGCTCGCCGAGCTGATGATTCACCTTGCACGGAAGGGAGTCTAATTTATTTGGAGTGAGTCTTGTGAGTTGGCATTTCCGGAGCTGAAGAAGAGATTGACAAGTGCACGAGTGTTAGTTATTCCAGAATGGGGTTTAGTTTACATTGTTTATTATAACACGTCGCATGATGGCTTGGGATGTGTCTTGGTGTAAGAAATAAGGTTGTGGCTTATGGATCTCGTTAGTTGAAGATTCATGAACAGAACTATCCGACGCATGACTTAGAGTTGGCAGCCATGGTTTTTTCCTTGAGGTGAGCATTATCTTTACGGTGAGCGTTTTAAGGTTTTCTCGTATCACAGAACTAATTGAAAACCTCACATGATTAGCCGTGGTTTTAACTTAGTTGAAAACCTCACATGATTTTTCTCTGCACTATCTTTACGGTGAGCATTTTGAGATTTTCTCATATCACAAGAGTTTAAAATACTAATTTTCTCAAAAGGACCTGAACCTGCGTCAGCGAAGGTGGATGGAGTTTATGGAGGATTACAATTTTGATCTCTAGTATCACCTTGGGAATGCCAATGTGGTGATCGATGCTCATAGCAGGAGATCTCATGGTTCGTTAGATTCTATTGCCATGCGAGAGTGGGACATTCTTCAGGAGGTTGTTGAGTTTGACTTATGTCTCAGGGAGACAGAGGAGGCTGCGACCTTATTTTTAGTGGTTTCACGACCCATGTTGGTTACTCGTGTTTTGGAGGGTCAGCAGACAGATCAGGAAGCTCAGATATTATGGGATCGTATTGCTAGTAGGGAGAAACACCACGGGACGAGTTGTGAGCTTGGATCAAAGTTTGAGATTTACAGGAAGAGGGTTTGTGCCAGTGTCATGCCGTGACGATGTGTTACGTGATTTCCACCATTCTCATCTTGTAGTACACTCGGGAGGCACCAAGATGTATCATGATTTGCACTGAGAGTTTTGGTGGATGGGAATGAAGAAGGATGTAGTTCTGTTTGTTTCTCGGTGCCTTACTTGTCAGCAAGTAAAGGTAGAACAACAGAGGCCAATAGGGTTGCTACAGCTATTGCTAGTATCAAAGTGGAAGTGGGAGAACATCATGATGGATTTTGTATTTGGACTTCCAAGATTGCCTAAGGGACATGACGCTATTTGGGTTGTGGTTAATAAACTGACAAAGTCTGCACACTTTCTTCCCACATGTGTGAAGCATTCCATGGACAAGTTGAGTAAGTTGTATATCAGTGAGATTGTTTGGTTACATGGAGTGCCTATATCTGTTGTTTCCGACCAAGACCCGCATTTCACGTCACGCTTTTGGTAGAGTCTTTAGTCAGCTTTAGGGACGAATTTTCTTTTCAGCACTACTTTTCTTCCTCAGACGGACGGTCAATCAGAACGTACTATACAGATTTTGGAGGGTATGCTGAGAGCTTATGTACTCAATTTTTGGGGTTCTTGGGAGGAACATCTGCAATTGGCAGAGTTTGCGTATAATAGTAGCTATCAATCTAGCATAGGGATGGCGCCTTTCGAGGCCTTGTATGGCAAGCCATGTAGGTTGCCGGTATGTTGGACAGATATGGGAGAAGCAGCAGTTTTGGAACCCAATTTGGTGCAAAAAACAACAGAGAAGATTACCATGATTTTTCAATGCTTGGTAACGGCCCAAAGCCATTAAAAGAATTACCCAGATCGAAGGAGGACGCCTTTGGAGTTTAGGGTGAGGGACCACGTGTTTTTAAAGGTTTCTCCACACTGAGATTTAATGAGATTTGGCCGTAGCAGGAAGTTATCGTCACACTTTATTGGGCTATTTGAAAACCTTAAGAGGATTGGGGAGGTAGCATACCGTCTGGCTTTGCCTCCTTAATTATCATCTATTATGCATAACATATTTCATGCTTTCATGCTTCGAAAATACGAGCCTGGCCCATCACATATCTTGGGCAGAGTTACAGTTGGACGAGGATATTTCTTTCGAGGAACAACCCGTGAGGATTTTGGATACAAAGGAACAAATGTTGAGAGGGAGAACCATTTCCTACGTCAAGGTTCTTTGGCTTTATCATGGTGTCGAGGAAGTTACATGGGAGCTTGAGTCCGAAGTCCGTGCTAAGTACCCAGAGTTGTTTTCTTCTTAACCATTAAGGAATTTTGGGGGCAAAATTCCTTAAGGGGGGAAGAGTTGTGAGACCCAGTTCTTTTTAATGTTGTAATATTTACATACGATGTGTTGTTATTGCTGTTAGTCATTATACAAAAGCATGTTTCTATATGTTTTATGCATATGTTAGCTTAAATATGCATGTTGGTTTCAATCTCATTCCTGTTTGTGCGTTGTGGTAGAAAGTTGAAACTTTTTGGGCAGGATCGCTCGATCGATCCTTAGACTGCTCGAGCAGTCTATTGCGCATGGGTTATATATGTGGCAGCTAGTGGCACGGGATTTTGAACCAAAACTTCTCCTACAAACTTCTATTTCTCTCTCTTGGAAGAAAAACCAAAACTCTAGCCATTTCTCTACCTTTTAGCTTGCTTCGGGCTTAGTTTTTGGCATTGCGAGGGTGAAACAGTGTTCTCATCAAGTGATTCGCGTTAATCCAATGGAATCCTATTTTGGCGAATTTGGTTTTCGCTGGTGGTTAAAGCTTTGAGTTTTTAACTCCAATACGGTAGGATTCTAGACTCTATTGCATTAAAAGTATGTATGTGATTATACGCATTTTTACCGTTTGAAAATGTTATGAATGTTGGATTTTGTGTTCAAACCTTGTTTGGTTGGATGAAAAGCATGTTTTGCGATCCTAGGGTTTATTACAAAGTTGGTAGATGTATGTATATGTAATTTTCAAAATGATGAATTTTAAAACTCGGAATGAATTATGAATATGTTGCGAAAACATGATTTTTGATATTTGGAGCTAACCCTTAGGGTTAAGCCTTGGTTTAAATGATTTGGTTGAGATGGTGGACACGTTTTGAAAATGTTGGTTCATTTCCATGGATATATGGATGATGTAGTTGTGTGTCTATAGATGTTTTGTACATGGCTGTGTGCGTACAAACGTTTCGATAATCATGTTGTGCACATTTTTAATGGTACATTAGATGTACCGTAACAATGTGTTTAACGTGGTATATTAGATGTACCGTAACAATGTGTTTAACTTGCGCAAGATAGGTGCTTCGCTCTTTCAGGTTAATCCCCGTAAATGAAGTGATTGCCCCATTGGGAGGCATTTATTTTTGTAGCAATGTATAAATCTTGTCATTATCTAGCAGGTCATTAGATGCCTCGGAACTAGGTTAATGGGTGAGAGTCTATAGTGTTACCTTTGTTCCTGCGGCAATAAGGTCGGTACATAAGAATCATTGGTGGTTGTGAAAATCTGGTTGGAAAGTAACGTGTTGTTTATTGTGACACCCTGTTCCCCGAGCATGTCGGGACATATGTAATTATAAATAAGGAATATATTCTAGCAAAATGTTCATAAATATATAAGATAACTACTACGTCATTAACGGTTCAGATTTTATTCGAATACTTAATAATTATAGTCATCTAGAAAACTTAACAAAAGTTACATTATGTCCATGGAAAATTGAACAAAAAGATCAAAAGCAAATATCCTACGTCTTCAAGCGACACTGTTGGGGTCTGCTGGCTCCTGCCACTCTCTCTCTTCCACAAAATCTTCTCCTTCAACGAACCTGCCTTCCTCAAATAATTCTTCGTCTTTACCTGTGACACGAATGCCTTGAGTCGGAGCCAAGAAGCAAATTTTCTAAATCGTCTAATAAACTCACAACAAAATATGCTACAATACATATCGTATAATAGCAAATATAGTTTTAAGGGCAGGAAGACAAATAATTTTATTATTTTCAACAGGTCAATGATATATAAGAACAATTGTTCAAGTGCGTGATGCAAATGTATGCAATGCAATTGCCCAACCCAAGTACTTCTAGAATAGTGTCATGAATTCCATGCCGGGAATTATAGAGTAGACTTGATGGCATTGCTCACTTAACCGATCCTAGTCTCATTGCGAAAGGTAAATGCTTACCTTAGCTACATGCCTCAACTGTTTTACTCAATGGGAACGACGTGGGGGCGGGCCTCCCGGTTTAGCAGCCTCCCTTATACGGGCTAACGGTCCCACATTAAGTACTAGGATACTCGTTAAACGTCAACTCAAAGTCTAATTAATAACAAGGATTTCAAAAGACACTTCATGTTATTTAGAGTACCAATATGAGGGATTTAGGACCACCATAATTGGGCTCTTCTCCGAAGCTACCACCGCAGTGAGCTTAGGTCCGCCGAACTAGGCTCTTCTTCGAATTACCCTTCAAAACATCATGGCAATGGGGTTTACGTCTGCCATAATTGGGCTCTTCTCTGAAGTTACCACCGTAGTGGGGTTAAGTCCGCATAATTAGGCTCTTCTCTAAAATTAGCCAATTTACCCGTGTTAACACCACTTCTATAATTTAACCATAACTCAAGGAGCAACGGAAACTAAGGGGACATATACCTAACCAGTATGACCGAGGTTTAAAATAATCAAAACAAGTGTATAGGATGCAACCCACAATGATAGGTACAAAAGAGACTCCAATAACACAAGATTCCAGTGTAGGAATGCTCATGATGTGCAATATATTTCTCGTGTGCAAATAATTATAGCATGGCACATGGTACAACTTGCTAAAGCATCAAGTACAAGTATGCAAAGCATAACCATAATTTATGTGACGAAGAATCAAACCATCGGCATGAGCTTAGTTCATTAAAAGTATCATTTTCATATACTAATTACTTAAAAAGTTCATATAAGGTTCACACACTCAAGTCTCATAAGTAACACACCATTCAAACACTTAGCCAATTTTAGGTACAAATTTTATTACTAGTTTTAAAGTTACGACAGCGTTTTGAGGTACTTAGACATTAATTTAATTTCTAAAATTTTAACACCAATTAGATAAAAATATTTTCTATAATTTTCATATTTATCACCAAGGTCAGTTCCTAAGGAAAAAAGGTCATTTATTTTATTTTAGTAAAAATGGTTCAGCAATTTACATAGAAATACATAGGAATCGAGCCTATGTTGGCC
This sequence comes from Heliamphora exappendiculata, assembly GCA_034768845.1. NCBI lineage: Eukaryota > Viridiplantae > Streptophyta > Magnoliopsida > Ericales > Sarraceniaceae > Heliamphora > Heliamphora exappendiculata. Next base: position 7,596 of record JAOTRH010415831.1, read on the forward strand.
ACTGTTTTTGGGGCATCAATTCAAGGGTTATGACTCTGAGTTTTGGTGGGATTTTATTATATGGTGTTCCCTACAAGTTTCATGTTTTGAGTTAGGGCAAGTTATTTGGAAAAAGTTTGAAATTTTTGTCAATCTATAAAAGTTGTTCAGTCAGCCTTAAAAGGGTCTGCAGAGTGTGTTTTTAACAGAGAAGGCTTAAAACCTTTGGATTATCATCTGAGGGTAGTTTGAGCTGATATTTTCTCCGTAATTAGTTTAATGTGTTAGATACATTTTTCATGTTTACCACTTTTGGATTTAGCTTCTAAAAAGTTAGGTTTTGGGTCTCACTAAAATGTGTGACAGAGAGGTCTGTCAGTTACTAAACCTCAACAGTGACTTTAGAAAGTGTTTTGACTCATCAAATCTTCATAATTTTTGGCTCAGTTTTGGTGGATAGAAGGATAAATGTTTCCTCTACAACTTTTATGTTTTGATCGAAGCTTAGTTCTCACTTTAACTTAGGATTTTTAGGTCTGCAACTCGGAGTGGTCAAGATCTGACACTATTTTGTAAAAATAAGATATCTGAAATTCTACCCAACGAAATCACTTCAAACCATTTTTGTACGAAAGATAACTCAAAACTATAGATCTGGACACAAAAATCACTTTAAGACCAGAAAATAAGTAAGTCCAGAAAATCAAGCTGCTTAGGGTTTTGATTGCTTAGCTTATGTTGTGTACATTTTTGACATATTTTCTTTACATGCATGTTGTAAACTTACATAAACCAAAACTCTAGAATAAACACAAGCAATAAAAATTAAAAACATGCACATGTAAGCTCATACAAAACTCAATCTTGCACAAACAGCCCATATTCTACTTCTATGACGCCTTTTGACTCATTCTTTATTTTATTTTCTTAGGGTTTGCTATAGTGATGGATTGAGGGATATCTTGGGGGAGAATATCAAAAGATTTAGGGGAGTTTCTTACCTCTTTTGATGCTACAAAGATTGAAGAAGAAGTGGACTTAGCTTCAATGCTTCTCCTTGCTTCCTCCTAACTCCTCCTTCCTTCCTTCTTCCTTTTCTCTTCTTCTTCTTTGTAAACATTTACAGAATTTTTGGAGGTCTCTCTCACTCTCTCACCCTCTCAGCCGAACCATATGAAAGAGAATGGGGAGGGTCTACGTCTCATTTTATAGGAAAAAGGTTAATAAAAAATAATTATGACATTTATGTAATCTATGGATTTTTAAATTTCTTCATTGGTTGTTTAACAAGTGGGAGGGGCTTGAGGTATGAAAAATTAGATTTGGGGCAGGTGAATTTTGGCCATGCAATGTTTGGGAGACTAAAAAGATGATTTGGGTGTTAATTTGGGTTTTAATTTATATTTTGGTGCATTTTTGTGTATATAAATGTATAAAATAATAATTTTATGTACCTAAACCTACTAAAACCTGTTATCTTAATGTATTTATAATTTATTTAGTCTTTTTATAATTTATCATAATTTTGGTAACAATTAATTAAATAAATATAGGCTTTTAAGCTAAATGAAGCTAATTTGACTAAAATTGGCCTTTTTACTTATTTATTGTGTAGAGATGTTAAATAATTATTTATTTGCTTTTGTTGAGTTATATGATTATATTATTATGTATATTACTTGCATAATAGGTCTTAGGTCATAATAATGCTTAATTTATATATTTTTCTCATTTTAAGCTGAAAAAGATAAAAATTAGCTTTTGGGCACATTTTCCAATGTGGATGGCCATGCAAGGGAAATTTGGTCATTTTTGTTGTTATTTTATATTTTATTAATTAATTATATATAAATATCTGATTTTGGATGTCCATGTGTCAATTTTAGATTTTTAGGACTTTTTACTGTACTATGGGCAAAATGGTCATTTTACCCTAATTATGAAAATGTTTAATTTTTAATTTAATATTTTCCATTGCTTATTTAATTTGAGCTATTCTGAGACTTTTCTAAGTATTAGGGCTTTGCCTCTGAGTATTTGGTCTCTTTTAGGGTTTCCATGTCAAATTTAGGGTTTCTGGGTTAATTAGAATTTTTGAGCTAATTAGGGTTTCCCTTGTTCAGGCAGCGACCTAGGTTTTCATTATCTATCTGTCGCTAATGATAGGGTTTGAGCCGGGTTGTTACAATCTAAGTAGTTACTACTAGGGTCTGGATCACGGTGTTACATTTATGTTTATTAAACTATTAGACATTATTGGATTATATGAGAACTTGTGATTTTTAAGATGGAAAATCGTTTTGAGGCTTGTATAGATGAGTTGGTTGTATAATTTATGATTATATGTTATGCTTTTAATTCTTGATAGACTATTCCTATTAGGTTTTGGTTCACGTTGTTGGATTTAAAACCTTTCACATGAAAATGATCATGTAGATTGAACTTGAGGAGCCCCAAAGGTGGCGAAAGAAAAAACTCTTAGTTTTGTAGTTCGGTAGTTTATACAGATTTTGTTATTTGATCGTGTAACTGTGTAATAAGTTTTGGACTTGAAAACATATGTTTTGTAAGCCTTAAAGCCATGATACCAATGCATGTATGTTCGTATGATGATGAGAGGAACCTTGGGGTGGTTGTTTTAGTTTCATAGTTATATGAAATGATTTTAGTTTGGTTGGTTTCGACGTTATAACAAATGATTTTCGGTTGGTTTTATGCTTGAAATCAAATCTTATGTCTCGAGGAAGGTTTTGAACCTTGTTTTAGCATATTTTAGATTGATTAGTTATGCCTTGAAAGTTTACAAAAAGGTTGGAAAATGGTTAAGTGTTGATCTCAAAAGTGGTGTTTTGAAAATTGGTCCAGCTTGATGGACCTCTCGAGTGGTCTATGTGAGTTCTCGGTTGTTTTACAAGAAGGTGAAAGAACTGAGAATAGGCAAAAATCGCTCGAGTAGTCTTTAGACCGATTGAGCAGTTTGGGCAGATTTTGAAATTTTTGTTGTTTTGTTTTACAAGTTTGGCTCTTAGGGACCTTGACTATATTATTTTGGGTGCTTCTTTCACCTAAAATAAACCCTTGGAAGAGCATTATTCAAAAGTTTAAAATTCATTTTTCACTTGCGTTCTTTACCCGTTCGGGCTCGGGTGGTTTTGGTGGATCTTGGTATCACAAAATGGGTTTTTCTTGGGTGGTTCATGTCACCCGAGTTTTAGGGCGTGCCACTTCTCCTCCTTCTCCTATCCCATCTTCATCGTCTTATTCCATTTCACTTACTGCTACATCACAGTCTACTTCACCTTCTTCAACTACAGCACCTTCTTCAGCTGCTATTTTTATTCAATCCATTTTTATTCAACTTCCTCATTTACCATCCAATGTTAATTCTCATCCCATGATCACAAGATCTATGTCTCGTCCAATTAACTCTTTAGCAACTCTTTTATCCACTAGTTCTCTTCCATCTTCTTCTCCTAATTTAGCTCTTGACACTGAGCCTACCTCATTCAAACAAGCAATATCCTCCCCTCATTGGCTTCAAACCATGAATGAGGAATATAAAGCTCTCATTACTCAAAAGACCTGGTCTTTGGTTCCTCTTCCTCTTTTTAAAAAAGCCATCGGTTGTAAATGGGTCTATCAAATTAAACGAAACTCCAATTGCTCCATTGCACGCTATAAGGCACGCCTTGTTGCCAAAGGCTATCTTCAAGAGCCTAGCCTAAACTATTTTGAAATATTTAGCCCAGTGGCTAAACAACCAACCATTAGAGTTCTTCTATGCATTTCTCTCTCCTATAACTGGCCCATCAAACAGTTGGATATTTCAAATGCTTTCTTACATGGCCATCTACAAGAGGAAGTTTATATGTTACAACCACAAGGATTCATTAACTCTGCCTTTCCCTCTCATGTTTGTCAACTAAATAAATCCTTATATGGGTTAAAACAAGCTTCTCGAGCTTAGTTTTCCACCTTTTCTCAATTTTTAATTAGCCAAGGATTCTCTCAAAGTTCTTGTGATTCTTCCTTATGTTTATAACTTTTCCGCTATCATTGCCATTTTACTCATCTATGTTGATGATATTCTTCTTACAAGCAACTCTTCCTCTTTCCTACATTCCCTTGTCTTTCTTATGCATTGTTCTTTTTCTCTAAAAGAACTTGGTTCAATTTCTTTCTTCCTTGGCATCTCTGTCTCTTCTCATTCTCATGGTCTCTTTTTATCTCAACAAAAGTATGCCTCTGATATACTTGATAAAGCAGGCATGAAGAATTGCAAACCTTCTTCTACTCCTTTACCCTTAAAGCCATCAGTTGCTGCTACTGATTCTTCACAATTCTCTTAGTCTACCTTGTATCAATCTCTTGTCGGTGTCTTGCAATATTTAACAATAAATCGACCACATCTCACTTTAGTTGTTAATCAGGTCTGTCAGTTTATGCAATCTCTAACTATTAGCTATTTTAGTCTTGTCAAAAGAATCCTTTGCTATTTTAAAGGTGCACTGGATCATAGTCTCTCTTTCAGACCTGGGAATTTTGAATTACATGCCTATTCTGATTTAGTTTGGGTAGGAAATACACTTGATGGAAAATCCACCTCTAGCTATTGCATTTTTCTTGGGCCCAACCTTATTTCCTGGTCAGCGAAAAAATAGCCAACTATTTCAAGATCATCTATTGAAGTTGAGTATAGATCCATGGCTCAAGCAGCAGTTGAAATTGCTTGGTTACAGATGCTTCCCCGTGACCTTCATCATCCATGTTCAACCCCAACCTTGTGGGCTGATAATCAATCAGCTATTGCACTAGTGCGGATGTTTTTCTTTTCTTTTTTTTGGTGAACAGGGATGCACTGGATATCTATTATTTTTAAAAAAATGTTCTTCTCTTTTGTTTTTAAAATAAAAATCCAAGATATCTAGGCATCCTTTTTAGAAAAATGGAGTTAATCAAGAAAAAAAAGAAGGTTGTGGGTCTTTTTTTAAAAATTTAACTAGAAAAAAAGAGAGTCTAGGAGCTAGGGTACAAAAAGGAAAGGTGTTAGGCACCCTTTTCACCCAACCATGAGGTTGACCTCTACTTTGTCAATATTGGTTCTTGCTGTAAACTTTTTAATGGTACCATATACAGAATAGGGGTTAAAGAAAGTTCAAACAAAAGCATTCATTGAAACAAAATCCTAACTATGATTCTTGGGGTCATACAACTTTGTTGTTATTTCTAGATATGCCACACGTATCGTTCGAGCAAAGCAAAACAAAAAACATGCGAGTAAATGATAAAACAAACAAAGAGATAATGGCTTACGGAGATGGTGTAGCAGAAAGAAAGAATAGGACTCATACGGAGATGGTAAGGTCAATGATAAGTTATTCAGGTTTACCACATTAGTTTTGGGGACTCACTTTAGAGATAATGGCTTACATTCTGAACATGGTACCTTCTAAGTCAGTACCTTCTACTTCCATAGAATTGTGGATCGGGCATAAGCTTAGTCTGAAACACATTCGGATTTGAGGGTGTCCAGCACATGTGCTGAAAGGGAACGCGGATAAGTTGGAACCGAGGACAGAAGTCTATTTTTTTGTGGGGTATCCCAAGGGAATGAAGGGTGGTCTATTTTATAATCCTAAGGATCAGAAGGTCGTTGTTAGCACCAATGCCTGATTCTTGGAAGAGAATTATATTATGGATCACAGGCCCAATAGCAAAATTGTTCTAGAAGAACTGAGAGAAAATGTCAGTAGAACGGAAGAGGAACCACAAGTCACTGATATTCCATTACCTAGTTGTAGTGGGAGGATTATCAAGACAGGTGCAAATCAAGAACAGGGTGCTGATGCCCAGTGTTCATATTTTGCATAGTCTGTTACTGCTAGTACACAAACAAAGGTAGTGCCTCATCGTAGTGGGAGGGTTGTTCATCAACTTGACCGGTATATGTTCTTGGGAGAGTCTTTTGACAGGATCCCGACAGAACTAGATACCAAGCCCTATAACTACAATGAAGCAAGACAAAAATGCAGATCTTTGGCAAAGGGCTATGAATTCATAGATGAAATATATATATTCCAATCAGGTCTGGGAACTTATAGAATCACCTGAAGGGATAAAACCCATTGGATGAAAGTGGATCTACAAGAGGAAGAGAAGAATAGACGGGAAGGTTGAAACCTTCAAAGTTAGGCTTGTTGGTAAAGGATTCATCCAGAAAGAAGGGATCGAATATGAGAAAACTTTTTTGCTGGTAGTCATGCTTAAGTCCATCTGGATTCTCTTATCTATTGTCGCTCATCTGGAAAATGGATGTCAAGACAGGTTTCCTTAACGGAAGTCTTGACGAGTGTATCTACATGATACAACCTGACGAATTCATTGCAAAGGGCCAAGAGCACATATTGTGCAAGCTTAAGAGATCAATTTATAGACTTAAGCAGGTATCGAGGTCTTAGAACACTGGGTTTGATTAAGCAATAAAATCTTATGATTTTGATCAAAGTTCGGATGAGTTATGTGTGTACAAGAAGCGTGACGGAAGCGTGGTGATCTTTCTAGTACTTTATGTAGACAATATCTTGCTCATCGAAAATGATGTGGGGGCATTATCTACGGTTAAAATATGATTATTTGGATAGTTCGATATGAAGGACTTGCGAAAGCCAGTCACATCCTTGGGATCAAGCTTATGCGAGATCGAAAACAATGGATGTTGAGTTTATCACAAGAAAAGTATATCGACGATATCCTTGCTCATTTTAGCATGTAGGATTACAAGAAAGGGTTTCTCCCTTTTGGGCATGGAATCTCTCTATCCAAGGATAAGTGTCTAAAGACACCTGATGAGATAGAGAAGATGAAGGCGGTTCCTTATGCTTCGACAATAGGAAGCCTCATGTATGCTATGCTTTGCACTATACCCGACATCTGCTTGCCGTTGGCAAGGTTAGTAGATATTTGCCTAACTCAGGGCAGAAGCATTGGACTGTTGTAAAGAATATATAATCAAGTACCTAAAAAGGACTAAGGATTATATGTTAGTTTACCAGGCAGGCAGTCTAGTACCTTTTGGGGTACGCAGACTCAAATTTTCAGTCAGACATAGAGTTTGCATTATGAGACAACCTTGCAGATCCTTTACAAAGAGCTAACCGGCTAAGACTTTTGATAGTCATGTAGAGGGCATTGGAGTCAGATGTGTGGCAGCATGGTTTTGAGTATAAGTAGGAGATTGTTAGGGTTGGTATACTGAAAATCATGTTTTTAGTATTTAATTTAATTTTAATAAAATTAATTTTTCATTTTATAAGAATCTTTATGAGCAATATATACATATCATTTCTTTGTTATGCATGAATGCCCAATATTCTGTATAGTATTTAATCTGATGTGTAGAGTACGGCTTACACACAGAAGACCAAATTTTAGATTTTTGCAGAATATAAGTTTTTTTGTTTACAGTTTATATGAAAATGGACATACCATCGTTACGACTGTAGCATAGAGTTTTAGTAAGCCTGTCTTGGTTACAGGGAACAGATAATAGTGTCGTTTATTATTCCGACTCTTTGTGTCAGTACACTTTGTGTGTATTGAACAGGATATTTGGGATAATTAATTTAGTACAGACTACTAACTATATAAATTAATTCACTCCAAGGTTATTATGAATAGTGCTTATCCTTTTAATTCTGAAATAATTATTGATTTGCATATATTTAATATTTATTATTTTGATTCGTTAGAGGGTGCGATCTTATATGAGTCTATATTTCTGGTAAGTTGGATAGCTGTATTATTTATATGAAAAATATTAATTATTGACGGAATCCACGTTCCGAATGATCGGGATTGAGATACCCCCTCAAGGATGCTTATAGTTTTAATTAGGCCAAACCCTGCAGGTGGATTTAATTATTCGGCGGTCAAATAAGTTAAGCGGAAGGGTTTAAGGAATATCAAGATGCCGATTAAATTAAATTTTTAGTAATTAAATTTAATTGGCAGGTATCGAGAATCTTAACGTGGGATGAAATTGTAAGAATTTAACAATAGGAGCTCAATGCAAGAAGGTCTTTAGATTATGGGTCAAAGTGAAATTATAGTTCTTTAGTGGTGTGAACTGTAATTCAATGTTTTATGAAAATTACAGAAATCGCTGCTGATTTTTCATAATTGTAGATACCGCTATGCGTCTTTTTTTAATTACAGAAATCGCTAGTAGGTGTTTGTATTCCACTGGAAGTCTAACTCATAATTACTCCCCAGGTCCCTACCGTAACCGTATATATATGCAGGTAGGCTGAACCAAGTTGAGATGATTTTATTATCATTATTGATATATTATTTTTGTCTTTAAAGACTTAAAAATATGTCGGGATCTGCCGGTACAAGTTCTCGGAGGATCGTAGCCCACACTACGTCCGAGGATCGCGTAAGGAAATACGGTAGAAGATCTGACAGGAGTTTCAACTTGAAATCAAGTCGTAGTTGAAGATTAGATCGACAAAAGGTATTCATCTAAATTAACTTTGGTTGCACGGGTCTATTTTTGATCGTTCGACGTCAAAATTTTTATCTGGAGCTCGTTTCGGCATTTTCCTGTCTAGTTTTTTTTTTTACCGATAATCGTTTTTTAAAAAATAATGATCTTGACAGTTTTGCCTCCAACAATGCATATACTGCTAGTAATGAGAATTTGAAGAAAGCAAGTGCTTCCATTGCAATGACAAATAAATAAGCAATAAAACAATAGAAACCTTATCCACGACACCCTCAGGGGAAAAAGATGATGGTTTAAGAAGAGTCATGGGATCCTAAGGTTACCTCGTGTGAATATCCTTCTCGAATGGCCCCTCGATGGTGAGAATATGATACCTCCAAGCCAATATATGTGCTCCAAGAACACGAACGAGGCTCGAAAGGTATAAGATGGATGGGAGAATATCGAATGGGGAAGTATATTGGTAGAGTTTGTGTGACGCCTTGTTTTTCGGGCACATCGGGACATATGTAACTATAAATAAGGGACATATTCTAGCCAAACATTCATAGATACATAAGGTAGTTACTACATCATTAATGATTTAGAGTTTGTTTAAAATACCTAATAATTACAGTAATCCTAAAAAATTCAACAAAAGTTACATTATGCCCATGAAAAACTGAACAAAAGATCCAAAAAGTAAACATCCTACGTCTTCAAGCTACGTCGTTGGGGTTAACCGGCTCCTGCCACTCTCTCCTTTCTTCGTAGTCGTCTTCCTCAACGAACATGCCTTCCTCAAAAAGTCCTTCTTCACCTGTGGCACGAATGCCATAAGCCAGAGCTTAGAAGTAAATTTTCTAAACCGTCTAACAAACTCACAACAAGATATCCTATAATACATCTCGTATAATACCCAATACAAATTTAGGAAACAGAGAGATAGACAATTTATCATTTTCAACAGGACAAGCACATATAAGAATAGTGGTGCGAGTGCATGATGCAAATGAATGCAATGCAATTTCCCAACCCAAGTACTTCTAGGATAATATCATGAATTCCACGCTGGGAATTACATAATAGACTTGATGGCTCTTGATCACTGAACTTATCCTCGCCTCGTTGCGAATAGTAAATGCATTGTCGAGCTTTATGCCACAGCTGTATTACTCAATGGCAATAGCGTGGGGACCGATCTTTATCCAATTTTACCCATCCTTGTTCCAGGTCAACCAATCCCATCTTAAGGACCAAGATATTCATTAGGTGTCAACGTAAAGTCTAATTAAAGCTAGTGACGAACCCATGGTACCTAATTTCCCCCTTTGATAATAAAAATCACCAATTTCATTTCAAATATGGCAACCAGGGACGCCCTAGACCCACAACCACTGAATAATGATTTTCATATCACCCAGCCCAATTAAAAGATGCGAAGGGGACTCCGATAACCCAAGATAAAATGTAGGAATGCCCATGACGTACAATATGCCTCTCGTATACAATTAATCATAGCATGGTGTTTAAACATGACATGACACATGGTACAACTTGCTAAAGCATCAAGCACAAGTATGCAAAATATCATCATAACTTATACGACATAGAATCGGACTATTGGCATGAGTTTACTTCATCAAAATTATCATTTCCATACATTAATCACCCACAAAGTTCATATAAGCTCACATACTCAAGTCCCATAAAGCAGCATGCCATTCGCACACTTAGCAAATTTTAGGTAATTATTCAATTGCTAATTTTAAAGTTGTGACAGTGTTTTGAAGTACTTAGACATAAATTTAATTTTTTCAATTTTAACCCCAATTAAATAAAATTATTACCTACAACTTTCATGTTTATCACTAAGGTTAGATCCTAGGTCACGGGAGTCATTTATTTTATTTAAGTAGAAATTGTTCAACATTTTGCAGAGAAAAACACAAACGTTGGGCTTCTGTTGGCCACTATTTTGGCACATCAATTCAAGGGCTCTAGGTCAGCTTTTTGGTGAGATTTTAGTTTAGGGTGTTCCCTAAAAATTCCATGTTTTGTTCTAGAGCAAGTTATTTGGAAAAAGTTTGAGATTTTGATAAATTTATAAAAAGGGTTCAGTCAGCCTAAAAAGGGTGTACACAATGTGTTTTTAACAGAGAGTACTCAAAACCTTTGGCGTATCATCCGAGGGTATTTTGGGCTGATATTTTCTCAGTATTTATATTAATATGTTATCTACATCTTTCATGTTTACCTCCTTTGTATTTGGCATCTAAAACGTTGGGTTTTGGTTCTCACAAAAATGTGTGACAGAGACCTCTGTCAGTCACTAAATCTCAACAGTGACTTTGGAAGGTGTTTTGACCCATCATGACTTCATATGCTTAGCTCATTTTTGGTGGAAAGAAATATATATATGTTCTCTACAAGTTTTATGTTTTTACCTAAGCTCGGTTCTCACTCTAACTTTGGGTTTTTAGCTCTGCAACTCAGAGTAGTCAAGATTTGACACTCTTTGACAAAAATGACGCATCTGGAGTTCTACTCAACGAAATCACTTCAAACCGATTTTGTATGAAATAGAACTCAAAAGTATAAATATGGACACAAAAATAACTTTAAGACCATTTTTATATATTTATTTATAGTGTTTTAAAGTTGGTGGCAGAATCTTAGTATGCCTAGAAAAGCAGGTAACTTAGGATTTTTAATAACTTAGCTCATGTGATGTCCATTTTATTGTGTTTTCTTTGCATGCATGTTATAAACTCACATAAACCAAAACTTCAGAACATGTATAAGTCATAAAACTCAAAAATATACACATGCAAACACATGCAAAGCTTGTTCAAACATAAATAGCCCATAAACTACTCCTACGATGCCTTTTTGAGTTATTCTTTGTTTTATGTTCTTAGGGTTGATTATAGAGATGGATTGAAGGTTATCTTATGGGAGAATATCAGAGGATTTTAGAGAGTATACTTACCTCTTTTGATGCTACAAAGATTGAGGAATGATAGGTCTTGGCTTTAGTGCTTCCCTCTTAGTTCCTCTTAGCTCCTTCTACCTTCTTCTCTCTTTCTTCTTTCCCTCTTTCTTGAGAATACTTAGAAAATTTTGGGACCTCTCTCTCACACTCTCTCAGCCGAATTTACATGAAGGAGAATGGGGGCTTAGTTCTTGTTTTTATAGAAAAAATGTAATGGAGGGTAATTATGTTGTGTAAGTGTATTTTGAATTTTTTTTAATTTTTCATTGGTTACATGAGAGGTGGGAATTGTTTGAGACTTACAAAATCAGACCTTGGGCACGTGTATTTCTGCCATGGCAGTGTTTGGTGCAAAAAAATAGATTTTGTATTTAATTAGGGTTTTAAATTGTATTTTGATACATTTTTGTGAATATAAATGCACAAAATATTAATTTTATGTACCTTTTTAGTGTCTAAACCAACTAAAATCTATTATATTAATGTATTTATAATTAATTTAGTCTTTTCATGATTTATCATAATTTTGATAGCAATCAATTAAATAAATGTAAGTTTTTAAGTTAAATTAAGCTAGTTTGACTAGAATTGACTTTTTAACTTATTTATTGTGTAAAGATTTTAAATAATTATTTATTTATTTTTGTTGACCTACATTATTATATTACTATATATATTACTTGTACAAAAATTATTGGGTTAAAATAATACTTAATTTAAATATTTTTTTCTCATTTTTAAGCCTAAACAGGTAAAAAGTATTTTTTTGAACCCATTATCTTAGGTGGCCGGCCATGCAAGGGCAATTTGGTTATTTTTGTTATTATTTTGTATTTTATTAATTAATTATGTATAAATATCTAATTTTAGGTGTCCATGTGCCAAATTTTGAATTATTAGTACTTTTTCTATACTATAGGCAAAATGATCATTTTACCTTAATTATGAAAAAAATTTATTTTTAATTTTATATTTTATGTTATTTACTTAATTTAAGCTATCTCGGGACTTTTCTAAATATTAGGGATTTGCGTCTGAGTATTGGATCTCTCTAGGATTTTCGGTTCAAATTAAGGTTTCGGGTTGAAGTAGGGTTTTCCATCTTTCTAGCGACCTAAAATCTTGTCAACTTACCATCGCTAATACTACTATTTGGGCTAGATCGTTCTGCGAGTAGTTACAACTAGGGTCTGGGTCGGGTTGTTATAATTTAGGTGGTTACTACTAGGGTCTGGACCAGGGTGTTGCAGTTTGGGCCTCCAGGTGTTTCTCCTCCTGGTTCTTGTGAAAAATGATGCCTATTTATAGGTAAGGCGAGCAACATAGACCCCTTTTGGGATGCTGCCACCTAGCCAAAAAGGGGTAACCGTGATGGCCGCTACCTTTTTGTTTTTGTACAGTGCAGGCTATTACCTTTATAGTGGTGAAAAGGACATATGCGACTTTCAAAAGTCGCGGCCTGAATAAAAAGAGACGACCGTGACAATAAAAGTCACGACTTGGTTTAGGGTTTCCTAAAAGGTTACGGCTATGAGAGCAAGGACACGGCTTGTTCTAGGGTTTTCAAAAAGCTGAAGACCGTGAGAATGTGAATGTCACGACCTGAAGGGTTTTTCAGGTTTTTGGGTTTTGAGCCATATTCATGATTTTGCATGCTTGGCAGTATCTTTGAGCATGATTCTCATACTTTCATCATTGGAGCGCATTCGAGATGAGTGCTTAAGATTCAGCTTGGTCAGAATGGGGTGTTTATAGTTGCCCTTCTTTGATAGAGCTTGCAGTAACTCATGGTGCAAGTAAATGTCAAACCTTTAGAGACAAATCGATCGAACACGCCGCCAACCTTGGGCACAAACAAAGCATGCAGAAAAGTGTGGTTGAACTTGAATTTTCATTGAGCTTCCTACGTACCCCGATTACAAGGGATCAGACTGGTCGTAGTTTGTGGGGTAATGCATATAATGTAAATAGGAAAATCATGATGCATAATAGGTACAGTGCAATACAAACAGGTACAATACAAGAGAATTTTAAGGTCACAACACGGACCAAGGAAACATCAATAAGTTTTAGGTCGTGAAAGGATCGATGAGGCTACGGGCAGTTTAAGGTCATGCGGAGACCGATAAGTCAGTTTTAAGGTCATAAGGAGGACCGATTAGTCAGTTTACAATCATGAGGAGGATCGAAGATGCTAGGAATAATTTTAGGTCATGCAAGGATCGAGGAGTCTGTTTAAGGTCATGAGGAGGACCGAAGGTTGAGGGGCAGTTTTAGGTCGTGCATGGACCAAGGAGTCAGTTTAAGGTGTGAGGAGAACCGGAGGTTGAGGGGTAATTTTAGGTCATGCAAGGACAGGGCAGTCAGTTTAAGGTCATGAGGAGGACCGAAGGTTGAAGGGTAATTTTAAGTCATGCAAGGATCGGGCAGTCAATTTAAGGTTATGAAGAAAGTCAACAAGTCATTTTAAAGTCATGAAGATGACAAGAGGTTCTTAGAGGCACGCTTATCAATTTTAGGTCGTGATGAGGACCGAAGAGATGGTGATCAGTTTTAGGTCATGAGAGGACAATAAGTCAGTTTAAGGTCATGAAGAGGACCAAAGAAGTAAGAGGGGCATTTTAAGGTCATGTGAGGACCGACGAGTCAACATAAGGTCGTGACAAGGACCAAACTCTTAAAAGGGGGCAAGCTTATCAGTTTTAGGTCGTGACAAGGACCAAAGAGATGGTGATTAGTTTTAGGTCATGAGAGGACCAATAAGTCTGCTTAAGGTCGTAAGAAGGACCGAAGAGGAAAATGGGGCATTTTAAGGTCATGCAAGGACCGAAGAGTCAGTTTTACGTCGTGAGGAGGACCAAACTCCTATAGGGGCAAGCTTATCAGTTTTAGGTCATGACAAGGACGTGCACTGTAAACTTATCAGTTTGAAGTCAAAACAAAGACCAGCGAGTCAGTTTAAGGTCATAAAGATGACCGAAGATGCTAGGGACAATTTTAGGTTGTGTCGAGGACCGACGAGGTGAACCTATCAGTTTTAGGTCATGACAAGGACCGATGAGTCAGTTTAAGGTCATGACGAGGACCGAAGATGCTATGGGCCATTTTATGTCATGTCGAGGACTGATGAGGTGAACATATCAATTTTACGTCATAACGAGGACTGACGAGTCAGTTTGAGATTACGAGGAGGATCGAAAATGCTAGGGACAGTTTTAAGTCGTGTCGAGGACTGACGAGGTTAACCTATCAGTTTTAGGTCATAATGAGGACCAACGAGTCAATTTAAGATCATAAAGAGGACTGAAGATGTTAGGGACAGTTTTAGGTCGTGTAGATGACCGATGAGGTGAACCTATCAGTTTTAGGTTAAGACGAGGACCAGCGAGTTAATTTAAGGTCATAACGAGGACCGAAAATGCTAGGGACAATTTTAGGTCAAACCGAGGACCGACGAGATTTTGGGGCATATAAGGAGGGGTTTTAAAGGGTTTTTGATTCGTTCCAAACCCATATGAGAATAGATCAAAGGTCGACAAAGGTTGGGGGCATAGCAAACATGGCGGCCGTTACCTTTGGAAGTGGCGGTCTATACTATTGTGCCCTAAAGAGATGGCAGCATGGACATAAAGTTCACAGCCGTTTGAAACCTTTTGGAATAGATCACGACCTCAACAGATAAACATGGCGGCTCAGGTTTGGATGTGATGGCCGTCACTTTTAAACAACTTGGACTTCGCGGCCACGAAGTCAATGACAGAACATAAGTCTGTAACAGGTTCAAATATCTCATTCACGCGAACTCTTAAAACTCTCTCCTGACTCTCGTTTCTCATCTCTCCCAAGCACTCTTGGCTCTCTTGGCTCTCTCGAGCTTCTCACTATGTTTCTACTCTCGTTCATCTCGGTGGTTTTCTCCGCTTTAGTGGGTGGCTTCAGGTTTAGCTTTGTCGGTGATTACGCATGGGTGGCACTGGCTACAGTGAAGGCGGAGCAGCTAGAGGCGGCAGGAGTGTGGGAACCGGTGGTGATGCGGTAGTTGGAGACGACGTGGGTGGCGGCGCCGCGGGTGGAGGTGAAGCCAAAGATTATGGTGGTGCTAACAATGGTGGTGGTGATGTGGGAGATGATGATGATCTTCTGCTGGAGCGAGGAGGTGCACCGGGACCTATATCCCTCTTTTTCACCGGTTGCGGAAGCCGGCCATGAAGAGGTTCATTCTTTCAGACGTGATTGAGGAGCGTGAGGTTCTTCTTTGTTGTCACGAGCATTATCTCTCGGCTAGGAACCTAGAGGTAAACCAAAACTTTGGAAGCTTACATGTTTTATGGATGCGTTTATTGAAAATTATTTGAAATCGGTTATTTTTTCATCTTGTTGATATCATATTGAGTTGAATTTTTGGATTGGGATTTGGACACTTAAAAAAAATGAATTGAACTTGAAGATTGAATTTGGGACTTGAACTTGGTTAGGCTAAACCATGATTTTGATTGCAAAACTTGGGTGAACTTTCGGCTTGGATGATGCGAACCTTGAACGGGACAAAACTTTGAACCTTGAACTAGGGTGAGATTTTTAGATTTTGACCTTGAATGAAAACGAACTTGAATCTTGGACTTTCAATTGACCTTAGATTTAGGTGAAATGGAACTTCGAACTTGAACGTGAATGAATCTTTAAACTTGAGTAAAGATAAGATCTCGGGTTTGAAAAATGAGCTTTTGGATTGAATTTTGAACTTAGGTTTGAGAAATGAACTTGGATTGAAAAATGGACTTTTTGAACTAGGATTAAAAAATGGGTTTTGGATTGAATTTTGAACTTAGGTTTGAAAAATGGACTTTTTGATGGAATTTTGAAGTTGGATTGAAAAATGGACTTTTTGGTTGAATCTTGGAATTGGGTTTATAGATTTAGGCTAGATCGGATTTTTAACAAAAATGGGGTTGAAATTGAGTTTGACTTTTGAGTTAGGTTTTATTTTATAAATGGGGCTTCATTTGAATTGAATCATTTTAAGATTTTGGATAAGACGTAATCTCACTTTGCGTTAAACGGATTCGAATTTTATATAAAACAAGTCTCGGGTACGGATTGACATTGAATAGAAACCATGTTGGGTCATGGGTTTGGAATGTGTTCAAGTCAAATTCAGGAGTTAGGTTGGTTGGATTTTGAGTCGAAATGGATCTTGTGGGACTTGGATTGAACTGGTTAGTTCTCGTATCAGGATAGGTTAGGTTTGTGTTTTCAGTTGAACTAGATTCGAGTAAAGTTGAATTTTAGTTTGGACTTTTGATTTGAGGTGGTATTCTTAATGCTCAAAATTAAAGTTGATTTGAAATTGTGTGAAGTTTCGTTTTTAGTTTGACACGGATTTAGTTTTGTTTTTTGTTTTTTTTTTAAAAAATAGATTGAATCAGGTCATCATCTTTTGAAAACAAATTTTGAATTGGTAGGGAGTTATATCGAAACTTGAATTTTGTATGAAGTTTGGTTGGCGTGAAGGTTGTTTTGGAATCTATTTGTCGGATTTGTCGTTTTGATTATCGTTTGTTTGATGAAAATAGGTGGTTCGTATGTTTTGGTTTTAGAAGCTGGTGGGGAACTTTGTTTCAGTTATCTCATTGTGTATCTTGATTTCATTCCTGTTTACAGATTTTCTTGTTTTGTTTTGTTTCAGGGGCAACTTTGTATTCGAGGTTTTGGCGGGTCCTCAGACGTTTTAGAGTGGTACATGGCGCTCCCTCCCCTCAGTAGAGAGATCGTCGATCGGGTAAGCTTCAGCAGTTTTATCACTACGCTGGAGGGGACTAGCAACGACCGAGTCACCCTCACGGCCATGACTGAGAGATGGTGGGACACCACCAACACTTTCTGCCTACCCACCTTCGAGGTTACAGTCACTCCTCTTGACTTTTCTCTCATTGTTGGGATTCGGGTGGACGGCGACCTGATCCCGTTTGATCCTGACATTTGTCAGAGCCCTACGGTTCTTATGCACCTTCTCGGTCACGTGCCCCCTTCCATCGACAAGGGGAGCATTTGATACACATAGCTAAAAAAGATATTTCACCACTTCGTTTGCTTAGAGGTTCACCACTTCGAGTGGGTGGCGCGTGCATTCTTTCTCTATATGTTCGGTCGCCTTATTCCCAAACTTAGAGAACATGGTGCACCTCCACTATCTCGCTGTCATAGTGGTGGTGGTGGACCAGATCGACTCTTATGACTAGGGAGGAGCCGCATTAGCCACCTTGTACGGGTATATGAGCGCGGCCACCAGGACCTCCGATCTGAGCATTGGTGCGTACTGACGTATCTGGGAGGTATATCTACTTTCTCTGATTTCTATGCTTTACTTTTCCATTTCCATGACTGCATATCTATTTCAGCTGTACTGACGCTTCTCTGAATTTTCTATAGCTCTGGGCCTACGAGTTCCTGGGTGTGCACCAGCTGGTAAATTCTTACGATGACCCCCTCGTGATCCCCCAGGCACTTCGATAAGCCAGATGCCATTGGGGTATAAAGCTTGGTGGGAAGGACCTGGACGACAATCGCCTTTTCCTGGACTGCCTCACTCCCGACTGGGTAAGTCATTTACTGCTCTTGCTCAGTTGTTCTTTTCATTCCTTATTCATACATAGCATATTGACATAATTCTTTGATTTTTAGGTCTGCTGGGACATATGGATTGGCATAGAGGAGCGAGCTGGAGCTGATCTGATGCGAAGCAGCGAGGTTACCTAGACCCACGTCTTGCTTGAGGGGCAATTTTGCAAAGAGTGGTACCTTGGCGAGCTCATTGTTTGGCAATCCCTAGGGTATGACCACTTTCGTATCCCGAGGATGCCTCTAGTGAGGATGCGCCAGACCGACACCCTCCACATAGCTGAGATTATCCGAGCCATGGTGGACCTTGAAGCTGCCACGCTAATCAAGGGTAAGGATCATGACTACATGGTCTTTGCCCAATAGAGGTTTATGCCTGCCATGGGTGCCCGTGCTACCGTGTGAGGTCCTTTTCCTACTGCCCCAAGCCCTGTTCACAACGAGCTTCCATGGACAGTGGACACCTTCGTAGACGGGAACCTTCACAAGTCCGAATCCCCAACCCAGCAGCCTAGGAGATTCTTCTTCCCCCCAGTGCTGAGCAGGTATGACATCCTTATTTCTGTTCTTCATGCTGCCCCTTATATCTGACTGCAATGATTCTCTTGACTGATCACTAGTTCTGACATCTGACTGTACTGACTCTCATGCATGTACTGATTTTGATATCTGACTGCACTGATTCTCATGCCTGCACCAATTCTAATATCTTTATCAGTTCTTTTCTTAACAGATGCCTCATGAGTGGTGCGACCAGTGCTTTCGCCTGATCTCTAAGTTGAGGGTATTGGTTCGTTGCTGGGACGATGCTTTATGAGCCTAGGGAATAGAGCCTCCGGCTCTTTAGGGTGGCCCTGCTGTGGTACTTAGCCCTTCCTAGCTCACATTTACATTTTTATAATTTTTCCTTTCTACTTATATTTATCTGCCTTAGCTGATGTGGCCCTTTTCCTTCTTTCACCGTGGGCGTGGCAGAGGACCGAGGACTCGCGACAGTCGCACGGCACCTGCTGTCCCAGTCGCAGCACCAACGTGGACTTTTGCTTCCATTTCTGTCGCCGCTTCTTCCTCTAGAGTTGGGACCTCTAGCGCAGCGTAAATCGGCACGGGCATAGAGGAGGGGACGAGATCGACGGGGTCATTTGACGAGTCATCTTAGGGAGGCTACATCATCCGGAGGAAGAGGACCAAGCGGGAGTGATTGACCTCTGTTGCCCTTACTCTAGATGATCCCATTTTTTTCTTTTCTTCTTTACTGTACATGGAGGCCTGCACACCTATTCTTAGTTGGGCATGCGTGCCCG
Organism: Heliamphora exappendiculata; assembly: GCA_034768845.1. Lineage (NCBI taxonomy): Eukaryota > Viridiplantae > Streptophyta > Magnoliopsida > Ericales > Sarraceniaceae > Heliamphora > Heliamphora exappendiculata. The sequence goes on from JAOTRH010415831.1 coordinate 26,977, forward strand.
CTTAATGCATTCTGTTACTCTACTTTTTCGCACCACACAAATACACTGCTTCATCTTACTGCCCAGATACACTAATTTTTTATGCTCGCTGTTCCACTAATACACTACTTTGGCATACACTGATAGATATTGGCATACTGCTCTTTGACACACTGCATAGATACGATGGATGGGGCTTGCATACCTTTGATTCTTCCTTTGGCCTACATGCCATGACATACACAAACGTATATTACTTTACTTTTGACGAATTGGGCCTTCGTGCCCTGTGGTTTACACTTTTGATTATCATTGATGCCTTATTCTTATTATGTTATGAAAAAGCTGAGACTCCTATTACGCATGATGGTGTGATTTATGGGTTGTGGTCTTTCCATATAAACTTCTTTTCTTGTTATGAGTTGCTAATAGATTCATAACTATCGTTTAGGGAACATTGGAAAAATGGGGATAGGTTGTCCAAAATTTCTGCATAAAAAATTTGCGGCCGTGAGAAATAATCTCACGACCTGGACATCAGGATGCCTTGGCCGTAAGGCTTGGGAGGAAAAGTTGATGGCCGTTGGGTTACAAGTTGACGGCCATTGAAAAAAGGTGGCAACCACAATAAAAGGTTTTTAGCGCGAAACTTGGAACAGATTCTATAGATTCCCTCCATTTTTGGATCTATAAAAGGGGAAACTGTTCCAGACCCCACTGTTCTGGATACCTTGTATTCTCTTGTATCCTTCATGGCCCACTCTTACAACAACACTCTGTCGGCTTGGATGAGAGACTTTTTCTCGGTTGAGCGCAAGAGCATCCTAAACTTTGGTCTAAATGCACTATTCTCTCTGCGAACCCTGAGGGTTGATTGGCATCCTCTAAGAGGAGCAACCCAGCTATGGGATCTCGAGGTACATGTATTCTTTTTTGGGGCCGAGGAATTGCATCCAATTGCGGAGGACTTTTCAGCCATTCTGGAGATTTAAGGTTCGAGAAGAGGTCATAGTTCCCACTCCTTTCTCAAGTCCCAGGGACAAGTTGATGCAGCTCTGTGGTTATTCCAGACGTGAGGCTTCTCTTATAACTCACGACGGATGTCTCGACGTTGTGTTGAAGGCAAACTGTCAAGATCATTGATTTATATACGATTTTTCAATAAAAAAAACTAGACGGGCAATCGCCGAAGCAGGCTCCAAATTAAAAACCTTTTGATGTTGAACGATCAAAATAAAACCCGTGCCACTACAGTTAGTTTAGATGAATACTTTTTTTGCGGTTTCTGTAAATATGCAAACCTCTCAGTGATTTCTGCAATTATGAAAATCTTGCAGCGATTTTTGTAATTTTCATAAAACACTAAATTACAGTTCATACCACTAAAGAACTATACCTGCACTTCTAGCTATAATTTCAAGACCACTTGCATTGAGTTCCTGTTATTAAATGCTTAATTCATCATCTCCCATGTTAAGATTCTCAATACCTACTAATTAAATTTAATTACTGACAATTTAATTTAATTGGCATCTTTAAAATTTCTTAAGCCCTTCCGCTTAACTTATTTGACTGTTAGATAATTAAATTCACCTGCATAATTTTGCCCGGTCAAAACTTATAAGCTTTCTTAAGGACGTATCATCAATCCCGAACAATCACGACATGAATTTGATTAATAATTAATATTCACCATATAATTAATACCACTATCCAACTCACCGGGACTATTGACCCATAAAAGATCGTATCCTCTAATGAATCAAAACAACGAATATTGATCACAGCAATATCGCCTCTCTGTACAATTTCTCGTATCAGATGACACTTACGCTCAATGTGTTTTTCTTTCTTGTGGACTCTTGGCTCCTTTGAGTTTGAAACCACTCCACTATTATCACAATAAAATGTAGTAGCCGATTAAACGAAAGGCACCACATCTAGATCCAACAAGAAGTTCCTGAGCTAAACAGCCTCCATGACTGCTTCAAAAGCTGCCACCTACTCGGCCTCCATGGTAGAATCAGTAATGTAGGACTGCTTGATACTCCTTCAACTTATGGCTCCACCTCTTAGGATAAACACATATCCTGAGGTAGACTTACAGGAATCTTTGTCTAGCTGAAAGTCTGAGTCTACGTACCGTAAAGGTACTAGACTGCTTGCCTGGTAAATCAACATATAATTCTTAGTCCTTTTCAAGTACTTGATTATATTCTTTACCGCAGTCTAATGCTCCTGCCCTAAATTAGACTAATATTTGCTAACCATGCTAACAGCCAAACAGCTACCGGGTCTGGTACAAAGCATAGCATACATTAGGTTTCCTACTATTTTCCTGGTAAACCAACATACATTAGGATTCCTACAAAGCATAGCATACATTAGACGTACGAGAAGCATAAGGAACCGCCTTCATCTTCTCTATCTCATCGGGTGTCTTAAGACACTGATTCTTAGATAGAGTAATTCCCTGCCTAAAAGGAAAAATCCTTTCTTGGAAACCTGCATGCTAAAAACGAGCAAAGATGTCATCGATATACTTTGCTTGTGATAAGTCCAACATCATTTGTTTCCAATCTTGCAAAAATTTGATCCCAAAGATGTGACTGGCTTCTCCCAAATTCTTCATATCGAACAGCCCAGATAGTCATACTTTTACCAAAGATAACACCCTCACATCGTTTTCGATGAGCAATCTATCATCTACATAAAGTACTAGAAAGACCACCACGCTTCTATCACGCTTCTATCACGCTTCTTATAGACACATGACACATTTGGACTTTGATCAAAACCATAAGACATTATGGAATAATCAAACTGAGTATTCCAAGACTTCGATACCTACTTAAATCTATAAATTGATATCTTAAGCTTGCACAACATATGCTTATGGCCCTTTGCCATGAAATCGTCTAGTTGTACCATATAGATACACTCCTTAATACTTCCGTTAAAAATAGCTATCTTGACATCCATTTGCCAAATTTCGTAATTAAAATGAGCCACAATGGATAAAAGAATCCAAATAGACTTAAACATGGCTACCAGCGAAAAGGTTTCCTCATAGTCATTCCCTTATTTCTAAGTGAACCATTTTGCAACAAGCCTAACTTTGAAGGTTTTTACCTTCCCGTCTACTCCTCTCTTCCTCTTGTAGATCCACTTGCATCCAATGGGTTTTATCACGTTGTAGTGCTTCGTTGTAGTTACAGGGTTCGATATCCAGTTCTACTAGGATCCTGTCAAAAGACTCTCCCAAGAACATATACCGATCGGGTTGACAAACAACCCTCCCACTACGACGTGGTACTACCTAAGTCTGTGTACTAGCAGTAACGCGCCGTGCAGAATCTAAACCCTGTGCACCATTACCCACATGC
>JAOTRH010415941.1:0-34617 GCA_034768845.1 Heliamphora exappendiculata
AATATTCTACTATTGTAGACTCAAGTGATTGATGTTGGTGTTATGAGCTTGGGGTTGATGTCGGATGATGGTTGTCGTGTTTGCTTTGTCAGATGACGGCGATCATGTCTGATTTGAGATTGATCTATAGACTTGGTATCAATGATTTGATAGTGAGGTGTTGAGTTGTGTAGTGATGTGCTGGTACACGGGAGACATGATTAAGTTTATGTCGATTATTGGATACCTATGAGATATTCTGTCTGCGTGACGTGTTTGGTCAAGTGACTCATTGAGGTCAAGGAACTTTGTGGCAGTGATGTCGGATTGATTTTTGATTGTATGGAACCTTGTCTGGGACAATGGTGTGCCACCTAGTGTTTTTCTAGGATGAGGATGGTGGTTCGTGATGGGAGATCGAATAGAGGATGAAGGTTTAGAGGGAATGCATTCTTTGGTACTCTAGGTGAGTTAAGTGGGCTTTTCTCTAGAATAAGGTGTTTGAGTTGTTGGTCATGGATGGGAGTCATATCAACTTTGTGATGGCGATGTTAGCATTAGTAGTGTAGCGATGTGGTATCAAAGTGGGTGGTCGTTAGGTGATCGTCAGAACTTGAGTAAAGTTTATGCGTGAAGCATGTGACTTCGTGTGGCCGATGATGTCGAGATTCGACGCCGTGTGTTTGGACTCACGGAGATAGTCCTTGGTGTGCATTATGAGGTGTGATTGAGCCGGTATGTGGCGGTAAGAATGGGGTGGTAGTCTATATGTTTTGGCGTAGAGAGTGTTTGGGATCATGTTTCGTGATAGATTGGTCTCGTGTGATGCGTTTATCGCTGGAGTGGTTTGTCTTCGGCGAGAGTTATGTTTCGAGATATTGGCAGCCTGAGCTGGATCTTGATCCGATGTTTTATGGATGTTTCAGGGATGACAGTGGTGTCAGTGGGACTTGCACGTTTGGGCAGTCTGTATGGAGGTTGATTCTTCAAAGTCGTGTTTACCTTGTGTGACGACGGTTTGGGGTTTCAGTTGTCAGGGCATCATTTGTTATTATGCAGTGTTGTTGCGTTTGCGTCAGAGATTGTTAATGGTTGAGGGGAGGGTGTTTGGCTTGAGTTTTGGTGTTGAATTTTGGGGACAAAATTCTTTTAAGAATGGGAGAGTTGTGAGACCCGATCCCTTTTCTTTCTCGTATATACATATTCGACGTATTGATTTTTGCTTCTTCATAGTAGAAAAGCAGGTGGATATGTGTTTTACGCTTGTTCAGGTTTGAAAGGACATGTTTGGGTGATTCAGTCGACTGGGTTGGCAGTGTGTGAAACCAGTTGACTGGACTAGGCGACCCAGTCGATTAGGTTGGGTTGGTGGATGTTTTTTGAGATTTTAATAACCTTTTCAGTCGACTGACCTGGCTGGTCCAATCAACTGACCTCCTGTATTTAGGCGTGGCCTATAAATATCAGCCTTTTGGGAGATATTTTCATATCTGGTTTTCTTCAAGGCTAAGTTTCACATAAAAGCTCCACTTTTTCTCTAGTTTTGGTGGGCCTGGGACTTGATTTTCAGTAATCGGATAGTGGATCCTTGGTATCTATGTTGGGGGCTTCGCGTTCATCCGGACAAAATCTCATTTCATCGGGGTTTATTTTTCAAGGCATCGAGTTTTTAGCTCAACGAGGTAGGATCTTAGACTATCTTATCGTTAAAAGGTGCTATGTGCAATTATATACTTTTCTACCATTGGAAAATGCTATAAATGTTGTATTTTATGTTTAAACCATATTTGTTGGATAAAAAGCACGTTTTGCACTTTTTCTAGGTTTATTGCAGCACTTTTTCTAGGTTTATTACATGTGAGCATCTGAATATTCGTGGTTTTCAAAAAGGAGTTTGAAAACGAGGAGATTTGTGAAATGTCTTAAAAATTGTATTTTGGAGGCTCAGAGCTAACTCTCAGGTTTGAGTCTCGAATTTTAAATCTTTTGATAGAAGCGATGGAAACATTTTGAAGGTATTGTTTGATCTCCATGATTAATGGATGATGTGGCGGATGGCCGTGGGATGTTTTATACATGATTAATGTATAATTGTTTAAATGTTTTTGTAGTCGAGCTACATGTTGGTTTTTAATGATCCTATAGATGTGCTGTGACAGTGAATGTGTATGTCGGCCTCCATTGCTCCTCGGTGAAAGTCTAAAAATTTTCGCGAGTTGGTGCTTCGCTCCTTCGGGTTAATCCCAATAAAAAAGTGGTAGGTGCTTCGCTCTTTCGGTTTAAGCCCGTAAAGAAGTGGTTGCCCATGTGTGTGGCTTACGTTGTTGTGACTCCGTATAGAACTTGTCATTATCTAGTAAGTCTGTGTGGCTTGGGTCTACGGTAATGAGTAGGAATCTATAGTTGTTGTCTTTGTCCCTGGTGTGACAGAATCGGTACATAAGAATCGTTTTCGGCTGTGTGATCCAAGTGGAGAATAATATTTTGTTACTGCTTTTCGTTAACTGTGAAGTGTTATTTGTATTGTTTGAAATGCGTGACTTTAAAGATGAAAAACCGTTTTGAGGCTTGCATGGTTGAGGCGATTTTTATGCTATGTGATTGCATATTCTGCTTTACTACATTATAATATGTTTCTATTGGATATACGTAAATAATAAATTATTTCGAGATTAAGAGTATAAGCACTCATAATAATTATGGGGTGTGAATTAATTTATATAGTCAATATAAAATTAATTATCCCAATGCGGTCCTGTTCAATACACAAAGTGTACTAGCACAGTGAGTCGGAACAATAGGCGACACTATTATCTATTTTTTGTAACCAAGACAGGTCTACTAAAATTCCGTACTACAACCGTACCGATGATGTGTCCAATTTCAACTAAACCGTGAACCGTAAACTTATATTCTGCAAGAACCGATAATTTGGTCTTTCGTATGTAAGCCGAACTCTATATGCCAGATTAAATACTATGCATAATAAAAAATACCTATATATATATGTATCATTAAATAAATAATGAGACTCCATACATTACTCATTAAAATTCTCATAAAATAAAAAAATAATTTTATTAATGAATAAAATTAAATACTAAAAATAATAAAAGACATATTTTTTGTTATACGACCCTGGCAATCTTGTATTTATATTCAAAATCATGCTGCCATACATCTGACACACATGCCCTCTATATGACTAACAAAAGTCTTAGCTGACAGGCTCTTTGTAAAAAGATATATAAGGCTGTCCAACGATGTAATTTTAGTCATAGCAACATCATCCCTCTGTACAATCTCTCGTATTATGTGATATTTACACTCGATGTGCTTTTCTTTCTTGTGGGCTCTTGGTTCATTTGAGTTGGCAACCGCTATGTTATTGTCACAGTAAAGTATAATAGTCGACTATACTTAAAGCTCCATATCTAGATCCAGCAAGATATTCCTGAGCCAAACGGGCTCTTTGGCTGCTTCAAAAGTTGCCACGTACTCGGCCTCCATGGTGAAATCAACAATGTAGAACTGCTTGATACCCCTCCAACTTATTGCTCCACCTCCCAAGATAAACACATATACTGATATAGACTTTCAAAAATCCTTATCTGACTAGAAATCTGAGTCTGTGTACCTTACAAATACTAGGCTATCTGTCTAATAAACCAACATATAATTCATAACCCTTTTTCAGGTACTTGATTATAAGTATTACTGCTGTCCAATGCTTTTGTCCTGAATTAAACTGATATCTGCTAACCATGCCAATGAAGAAACAAATATCGGGTCTAGTGCACAGCATAACATACATTAGGTTTTCCACTGTCGAAGCATAAGGAACCGCATTTATCTTCTCTATCTCATCAGGTGTCTTAGGACACTGATCCTTGGATACAGTGATTCCATGCCTAAAAGGAAAAAACCATTTCTTGAAATCCTACATGTTAAAACGAGCAAGGATGATGTCGATATAATTGGCTTGTGATAAGCCCAACATCCTCTATTTTTTATCCTGCATAAACTTAATTCCAAGGATGTGACTGACTTTTTTCAAGTCTTTCATATCAAACTTCCTAAATAACCATACTTTAACCGAACATTATACCCCCACATCATTTTTGATGAGTAAGATGTCATCGACATAAAGTACTGAAAAGGCCACCATGCTTTCATCACGCTTCTTGAAAACACAGGACTCGTCAGGATTTTGAGCAAAATCATAAGATTTAATGGTCTAATCAAACCGAGTGTTCTAAGATCTAGATGCTTGCTTAAGTCCATAAATAGATCTCTTAAACTTGCACAGCATCTGCTCCTGGACTTTTTCTATGAAATCGCCTGGTTGCATCATATATATGCATTCGTTAAGACTTCATTAAGGAAAGCTATTTTGACGTCCATTTGTCAAATTTCGTAATCGAAATGAGCCGCAATGAATATGAGAATTCAGAGAGACTTAAGCATTATTACCGGCGAGAAGATTTTCTCATAATTGATCCATTCTTTCTGAGTTAACCCTTTTGCCACAAATCTAGCTTTAAAGATTTTTATCTTCCCATTTGCTCATCTCTTCCTCTTGTAGATCCACTTGCATTCGATGGATTTTATCCATTCGAATAGTTCTACAAGTTTTCAAACCTAATTAGAATACGTAACTTCTATCTCTGAATTCATAACCTTTTGCCAAAGATCTACATCTTTATTTTGGAGTGCTTCATCGTTGTTGTAAGGTTTGGTGTCCAGTTCTTCCAAGATCCTGCCAAAAGACTCTTCCAAGAATATATACCAACAAGATTGGCGAACATCCCTCTCACTATAACGAGGAACTACCTACATCTATGTACTAGCAGTGATACATTGTTCTGATTCTGAACCTTGTGTGCCATCATCCACATGCACCCCTGGTCGTAAAATTGGCATGTTCATGACAGCACTCTGATATGGTTCAGAATCAATACGTGTCTCGATAATCCTCCCATTACGAAGAGGTAATAGGATATCAATGACTCATAGTTCCTCTTTCGTTCTACTAATATTTTCTTTCAATTCTTTCAGATTAATTTTAATCATGGGCTTGTGGTCCGTTATATAATTCTCTTTTAAGAATCTGGTATTGGTACTAACAATGACCTTCTGATCGTTAGAATTATAAAATAAATCACCCTTCATTCCTTTGGGATACATAACAAAGAAACATACTTCCGTTCTCAGTTCGAATTTACCCGCGTTCCCTTTCAGCGTGTATGCTGGACACCCACAAATCCGAATGTGTCTCAAACTAGGCTTGCACTCGGTCTACAATTCTATGGAAGTAGAATGTACTGACTTAGAAGGTACCAAATTCAAAATATAAACTATTATCTCTAATATAAATTTTCAAAACGAATTGGGTAATTTGAATAACTCATCATGGACCTTACCATTTTTATAAGAGTCTCAGTCCTTCTTTTTGCTACACCATTCTGCTGTAGAGTGTCTGATGCAGTCAACTGGGATATAATCTCATTTCCTGACAAATAGTTCCTAAACTCTTCAAAGAAGTACTCGCCACCACAGTTAAATCGTAATGACTTGATACATTTGTTGGAGGCAAGACTGCCAAGATCTTTGTTTTTGCAAACGATTAACGGAAAAAATTAACTAGACGGACAATCGCCAAAATAGAATCCAGATAAAACTTTTGATGACGAACGATCAAAATAAAATTCGTGCATCCGAAGTTAATTTAGAAGAATACATTTTACCGATCAAATCTTCAACTACGATTTGAATCCGAGTTGAAACTCATGTCAGATCTTCTACTGTATTCCCTTATGCGATTCTCAGATATAGTGTGGGCTATAATCATAACCAGAACAGCTTTAGTCTTAGAATACAAGTTATGAAACTGGTTCAGCCTATCCACATATTTATAGGGTTACAGCAGAGACCTGAGGAGTAATTAACGAAAAAAATTAACTAGACGGGCAATTGCCAAAACGGGATCTAGATAAAAATTTTGATGACGAACGATCAAAATAAAACCCGTGCATCCAAAGTTAATTTAGAAGAATACCTTTTTACCGGTCGAATCTTCAACTACGATTTGAATCCGAGTTGAAACTCCTATCAGATCTTCTATTGTATTCTTTTGTACAATTCTCAGATATAGTGTGGGCTATAATCCTCTAAAAACTCATACCGGCAGAACCAGGACAGTTTTAGTCTTAGAAAATAAGTTATGAAACTGATTCAGCCTACTCGCATATTTATAGGGCTACAGTAGAGACCCAGGGAGTAATTATGAGTAAGACTTCTAGTGGAACACAGACATGTATCAACAATTTTTTCAATTAAGAAAACCTCATAGCGATATCTGCAATTATGAAAAATCAGTAGCGATTTCTGTAATTTTCATAAAACACTGAATTACAATTCATACCACTAAAAAACTATAATTACACTCTGACCCATAATCTCAAGATCATCTACCATTGAGCTCTTGTTATTAAATGCTTACCATTTCTCCCCACGTTAAGATTCTCGATTCCCGTCAATTAAATTTAATTACTAACAATTTAATTTAATTAGTATCTTGATATTTCTTAAGTCTTTCTGCTTAATTTATTTGATTGCCAGATAATTAAATTCACCTGTAAGATTTGGCCCAATCAAAACCTATAAGCTTCCTTGAGGAAGTATCGTCAATCTCGATCATTCGGAACGTGAATTTCGTCAATAATTAATATTCACCATATAAATAATACCTCTATCCAACTCACTGGGAATATAGACCCATATAAGATCGCACCCTCTAATGAATTAAAATAACAAATATTAAATATACACAAATCAATAATTATTTCAGGATTAAGAGAATAAGCACTATTCATAATAATTTTGGGGTATAAATTAATTTATATAGTCAGTATAAAATTAATTATCCCAAATATCCCGTTCAACACACACAAAGTGTACTAGTACAGAGAGTCAGAACAATAGACAACGCTATTATCTGTTTTTCATAACCAAGATAGGCCTACTAAAACTCTATGCTACAATCATACCGATGGTATGTTCATTTATATATAAACTGTGAACATAAAATTTATATTCTGCAAGAACCTAAAATCTGATCTTCTATGTGTAAGTCGTACTCTACACACCAGATAAAATACTATACAGAATATCATACGTCTATGTATAACATTAAAAAAATGATACACATACATTGCTCATAAAGATTCTCATAAAATAAAAAATTAATTTTATTAAAAAAAATTAAATACTAAAAATATGATTTTCAGTATACCAACCATAACAATCTCTCACTTATACTCAAAACCATACGGCTTTACATCTGACTCCCATGCCCTCTACTTGACTATCAAAAGTATTAGCTGGTAAGTTTTTTGTAAAAAATCTACAAGGTTGTCTCCTGATACAAGCTCTATGTCTGACTGAAAATTTGAGTCTATGTACCCCAAAGGTACTAGACTGTCTGTTTGGTAAACCAACATATAATTTTTAGTCCTTTTCAGGTACTTGGTTATATTCTTTACCGCAATCCTATGCTCCTGCCTTATATTAGAATGATATCTGCTAACCATGCTAATGACAAAATAGATGTTGAGTTTAGTGCAAAACATAACATACATGAGGCTTCCTACTGACGAAGCATAAGGAATCGCATTCATCTTCTCTACCTCATCAAGTGTCTTAGGATACTGATCTTTAGATAGAGTAATTCCATACCTGAAAGGGAGAAATCGTTTCTTGGAATCCTGCATGCTAAAACGAGTAAAGATATAATCAATATACTTTGCTTGCGATAAGTCTAACATCCTTTGTTTTTGATCTCGCGCGAGCTTGATCCCAAGGATGTGACTACCTTCTCCCAAGTTCTTTATATTGAACTGCCCAGATAACCATACTTTAACCGTAGATAATGCCCTCACATCGTTTTCAATGAGCAAGATATTGTCTATATAAAGTATTAGGAAGATCACAACGTTTTCATCACGTTTTTTGTACACACATGACTCATTCGGAGTTTGATCAAAACCATAAGACTTAATAGCTTGATCAAACCAAGTGTTCTAAGACCTCGATGCCTTCTTAAATCCATAAATGGATCTCTTAAGCTTATACAACATGTGTTCTTGGCCCTTTGCAATGAATCCGTTTGGTTCTATCATATAGATACACTTATCAAGGCTTCCATTAAGGAAACCTGTCTTGGCATCCATTTAACAGATTTCGTAATCGAAATGAGCGGTAATAGATAAGAGAATCCGGATAGACTTAAGCATGACTACCAGCGAAAATGTTTTCTCATAATTGATCCCTTCTTTCTGAGTGAACCCTTTGGCAACAAGTCTATCATTGAAGGTTTTAACCTTCCCATCTACTCTTCTCTTTGTCTTGTAGATCTACTTGCATCCAATGAGTTTTATCCTTTCGAGTAGTTCTATAAGTTCCTAGATCTGATTGGAATACATAGATTCTATCTCTAAATTCATAGCCCTTTGCCAAAGATCTGCATCTCTATCTTAAAGTACTTCATTGTAATTATCAAGCTCGGTATCTAGTTCTGTCAGGATCTTATCATAAGACTCTTCCAAGAACATATACCAGTCAAGTTGATGAACAGCCCTCCCACTACGACGAGGCACTACCTGTGTCTGTGTATTAGCAGTAACACGCTATACATAATTAGAACCATGTGCATCAGCACCCTATTCTTGATTTGTACCTGTCCCGATAATCCTCCCACTACGATGAGGTATTGGGATATCAGTGACTTGTTCTTCCGTTCTACTAGTATTTTCTCTCAATTCTTTTAGAACAATAGTGCTTTTGGGGCTGTAGTCCATAAAATAATCCTCTTCCAAGAATCGAGCATTGGTGCTAATAATGACTTTCTGATCTTTAGGATTATAAAATAGGCCACCCTTCATTCCCTTGGGATACCCCACAAAAAATAGATTTCTGTCATCGGTTCCAACTAACCCGCATTCCCTTTCAGCATAAGTGCTGGATACTCCAAAATCTGAATGTATTTTCGACTAGGCTTACGTCTGATCCACAATTCTATGAGAGTAGAAAGTACTGACTTAGAAGGTATCATGTTCAGAATGTAAGCCATTGTCTCTAAAACGAGTCCCTAAAATAAATCGAATAAACCTGAATAATTCATCAGGGACATTACTATTTCCATAAGAGTCCTATTTTTTCTTTCTGCTACACCATTATGCTGCTGAGTGCCAGGTGCAGTCAACTGGGATGTAATCCCCTCTGATGACAAGTAGTCATTAAACTCTCCAAAGCGGTATTCCCTACCACAGTCAAATCGTAGTGATTTGATACTTTTACCCAGACACTTCTCTACCTCTGCCTTGAATTCTTTGAATTTTTTAAAGAATTTAGATTTACGGTGCATCAGGTAAATATATTCATACCTTAAGTAGTTATCAATGAAACTGATGAAGTACTCAAAGCCACCTTTAGTCCGAATTGTCATAGGACCACACACTTCAAAATGAATCAGCTACATCGGTTCTTTAGCTCTATAGCCTTTGGCCAAAAAGGGTCTCTTGGTCATTTTGCCTTCTAAGCAAGATTCATAAACTAGAAGTGCCTCTACTTTCAATGAACTCAAAGTCCATCTGCTACCAGTTTGTTTATCATTTTTAGATTAATATGATCCAAGCGTAAGTGCTAAAGAAACGTTTAGTTCATTAAAAAAAACTCTTATATGCTAAATTAGATGTGTTATTTATTTCAGTCAGTTGAGTGTATGAGAGATTAGAGTAATAATATAAAGACTACCCACCAATGTACCAAAACAGATAACTCATTTATTATCCTTAATAACCACAGAGTTATTAAAATAAACTAAATATCTATCTTTAACCAATCCAAAAATGGAAACTAAGTTTCTTCTAATGGCAGGTACATAAAGACAATCTCTCAATATTAAAATTTAAATCTCTACCAAAATTGAGAGTGACATCTCCTACTACAACTATTGTTATCTTTGTATTATTGCCCATATGTAGGTAAATCTCCCCATCACTAAGTTATTGAATTTTCTGGAACCCTTGCAATGAATTGAAATTACCCTTTTTCTGGAACCCCTACACACCAGGTACTGGTAGATAACACCGCTAAACATATTTTCACAACCCGTGAACAGAAATTACCCTATTTATTCTGCCTTCTGAGAAATAGTGGGCATAGCTTTTTTCAGTACCGGGTCTGGTTGTAGTGAAAGCATCTGTCTTTTGGCTTTTTCACACCAGTCCGTGGTCCACTAACTATCTTGAAAATTACGTCTCCCTATTTCTGAACATTTTTCTTCTTCATGTATTTCGGCCAAAAGGAAGAACTTTTTTCAGAAATAAATACATTTTCTAGTATTAAAGGAATACCATTTATAATTAAAGTTATATGCAAGTTACATTTCTACTCAACAAAATTCAATCTCGTTAGTTTGTTTCCTTTGAGTATTAAAGCAAGAGGGTTAAAAGCCATTTTAATTCTGAGAATTACATAATTAAAAAAATACCGTTAATTACGATGAGAAAAACTTTGAATTAGTTTTAATTTGGTTTCCTCTACTATTTTAAAATTAATTCGCCAGCAGCCTGGTAACTTGAGAATAGCATACCTCATTGGGAGGACGTCTACTATCTTTCATAAGATCAGATAGGTCAATTCTTTTTAATTTTACTATCTAGGCAACTGACCCTGCTAAGTAAAATTAAATAGCTGCCATAACTTCGGTTCAGTATATAATAGCAGTGACTCAGTTTGAGATAATACTATTATATACAGTTAAGTATTAACCATCACCTAATCCCAAATCAATCGATTTGTAATGAACCCTTCAGATGGAGAAGTGATACATACTAACAATTATCCAGAATTATCCCTAAAAGAGGTTTATACTGGCGATACTGCAATTAATCTGTCCGTTGGAAAGAAAAATCTAACTGCTGACACGCAGAGTTTAATAACATTCTCTACAAACTGGTGATTCAGATTGCGAGATTTATCTGTGAATAAATTTCTTCTCCTACTTAGATTTTTAAAACATATTTCAGAGTCATAAAAATCTATTTAATTAAAATAAATTTATTAATTTTGAAAGTCACACGATCTAAAAGAATCAAACATCTTTCAGTGTACACGGTTTTAAATATTATAGTTTATCAAACCATCTTTTTGTGTTTAAATGCGTAACAAATCAAATTTAATAAATGCACATTTTTTCCTCCAGCTTTGCAGCTAAGACTTAATTAAAGGTATTTATTTATCTTATTTTTTATTTTTTATTTTTTTATTAATTTAAAAAATAGATTTAATTCTCACGTTTTTCCAAGATATCTGATTTTATAAAAAAATATTTTAAACATGATATTTTGTAAAAAAAGTAAAATATCTAAAGTTTTTTTATTTAGTTAAAATTAATTAATTAAAAAAACTTAATTTTATTTTTCATTACAAAATATTTTAATTAAAACTGAATTTTTAAACTAGTTAAATTAACAGGATAAATAAAATAGATATGCAATCATCCATGTAGTTTCTATATATATAAACACGATATGCATATGTCCCAATTTTATGATTCAAGTGAAATGCTGAAATATTTTAGTCTCTTAAAGAGGATAAGCTGTAATAATTCTCTTTCATTTCTGATTCCTATGTCCTAATTACATTAAGCTTTCCTGAAACTATCTGATATATCAATATATATATCATATCAATCTCGTATATATCAGAATATACATCAAAACCAATCCCAAGAGAGAGAAAGTTGCCGGCAACCACCAACCACCGCTGGCACCACCTTGCCGCAACCTTCAGGCGGCTCTTGCCACCTCATCCGAGCTGCGTTTTCGACGAGCTTTATACTATTGAAAAGCTTTCGAAATATTCGAAACCAGTACAAAAAATGGCCAAAAAAATGGCCCGAAGCTCAAAAAACGCTACTTCCCACCACAGCACTGTGCCTTCAACTTTCTGAGACTTTTTCAACCTCTTTCTGAACTTGATTTTTGACGTGCTTTATATCTAAAAAAATCTCTCAAAAATACTATTTTTATAAGAAATCTACTCAAAAAAGCTCAAAAATTTGCCAAAAAAACTTTATAAAGCTGTTGCCACCGCACTCTAGCGCCGCTACCTGGTACCGCCAACTTTTTGAGGCCGTTCCGACTTCATCCGAACTCCGTTTTTGATATTTTTTTATACAGTTGGAAAACTCTCAAAAAGTCGAATCATTTGGTCAAAAATTGCTCAAAAATAGCCTGAAAAACTTTCAGAAAATAGCCGAAAATCTACTGCCGCTGCAAACCTATTTGTCACCTATTTGGCTTGTGATTTTGGCCTAATTTTTTTTTTGTTTTTAATAGTATTTTGAGGTATGTTTTATTGCAATTTTATGTTTAAAAAAATACCCAAAAATAGTCTAAAAAATAACCAAAGAAATCATAAAAATCGTCGTCAAACCGCTGCCAACAAAGTCGCCAAAATTAAGCTATTTTGGTGTTTTTTTCTCGCTGTTTTGACTTATTTTTTATGCTACTTTTTATTCATAAATACTATAAAAAACTCACCAAAAAAGTTATTTAAAACTATTAAAAACTTATTGTGATCCGTAGTCTGTAAAAATTCGAATCACCGCCGGTGCCGCTTCCATTTTTAGACATGTTCAACCTATTCTTGAATAATTTAAATAGATATTTTAAAAATAGGAATTAGTTAATACATTGATCCTATGTTCCGAAAGCTCACATTCGATTTATCACGGTCAACCCCGTGATTAAAAAAATAATTATCATTTACAAACCATTCAATCAAATATGAATTAATGACGATCATAAAATCAGAATTAGAACGCATACAAAAAAAATGTAGCAATAGTTCTAAAATTACCCAATCCCATTAACCAAAAATAAAAAATAAAACGGCTCTGATAGTAATTATTGGAGGTAAGACTGTCAAGATCTTTATTTTCGCAAACGATTAATAGAAAAATTAACTAAACGGGCAATCACCAAAATGGGCTCCAGATAAAAATTTTGATAACGAACGATCAAAATAAAAATCGTGCATCCGAAGTTAATTTAGAAAAATACATTTTTACCGGTCGAATATTCAATTACGATTTGAATCCGAATTGAAGTTCTTGCCAAATCTTCTACTGTATTCTCTTATGCGATTCCTGAATATAGTGTGGGTTATAATTCTCTGAAAACTCATACCGATAGAACCAGGACAGTTTTAATTTTAGAAGACAAGTTACTAAATTGGTACAACCTACCTGCATATTTATAGGGTTACAGCAGGGATCTAGGAAGTAATTTCTAGTGGAATACAGACACGTATTAGTAATTTTCGTAATTAAGCAAATCTCATAGCAGTATCTGCAATTATGAAAAACTAGCAACTGTTTTGGTAATTTTTATAAAATACTGAATTACAGTTCATACCACTAAAGAACTATAATTGCACTATGACCCATAATCTCAAGACCATCTAGCATTAAGCTCATGTTATTGAATGCTTATCATTTCTTCCCACGTTAAGATTCTCGATATCCGTTAATTAAATTTAATTACTGACAGTTTAATTTAATCGACATCTTGATATTCCTTAATCCCTTTCGTGTAACTTATTTGACAATCACATAATTAAATTCACCTGCAGAGTTTGGTCCGGTCAAAACTTATAAACTTCCTTAAGGGGTATCGTCAATTCCGATATTTCAGAACCTGAATTTCGTCAATAATTATTATTCACCATATAAATAAAATCGCTATCCAACTCACTTAAAATGCAAATTCATATAAAATTGCACCCTCTAATGAATCAAAATAACAAATATTAAATATACGCAAATTAATAATTATTTCAGAATTAAGAGGATAAGCATTATTCATAATAATCTTATGGTGTAAATTAATTTATATAGTCAGTATGAAATTAATTACTCTAAATTTTCCGTTCAATATACACAAAGTGTACTAGTACAGAGAGTCGGAATAATAGACGACGTTATTATCTGTTTTTCGTAACCAATATAGGTTTACTAAAACTCTGTACTACAGTCATACCGATTGTATTGGTTACGAAAATTTATACTGGTTTTACTAAAACCAGTATATCCATTTCCATCTAAACTGTGAACATAAAATTTATATTTTGTAAGAACTTAAAATCTGATCTTATGTATGCAAATCGTACTGTATACACCAGATTAAATACTATATAGAATATCGGACATCTATGCATACCATTAAAGAAATGATACATATACATTACTCATAAAGATTCTCATAAAACAGAAAGTTGATTTTATTAAAATAAAATAAAATAATAAAAATATAATTTTTAGTATACCAACTCTAACAACATTTACCTAGATGCTTCTCCATTTTTGCCTTGAATTCTTTGAATTTCTCAAAATATTCAGACTTACGATACATCAAATAAATGTATCCATACCTTGAGTAGTCATCAATTAATGTGACGAAGTACTCAAAGCCCCTTCTAACTCGGATAGTCATTAGTCCAAATAAGTCAAAGTGAACCAATTCCAACGGTTCTTTAGCTCTGTAGTCTTTAGCCAAAAATGGCCTATTGGACATTTTACCCTCCAAGTAAGATTCATAGACTGAAAGTACCTCCACATCTATTGAACCTAAAGGTCCGTGTTCAACTAGTTTATTTATCCTTTTCAGATTAGTATGACTTAGGCGTAAGTGCCAAAAAAATATTTGGTTCATTAAAAAATGTTTCTTTCTCTTATTTGGTAGGTTAGATGTATTATTCAATTCATTCAGTTGTAATGTAAGAGAGATAGAAGATATAACATACAAATCATCTATCAATATATCAGAACAAATAAAATATTTATTTTTTTTAATAACCACAAAGTCATTAAAACAAATTAAATATTTATTCTCAACTAAATTAGAATCCAAAATTAAATTTTTTCTAATAGAAGGTACATAAAGATAATTTTTTAAAATTAAAATCTTATCTCTACTAAAAGTAAGAGTGACATCTCCCACTGTAACTGTTGCCACATTGGTATTATTGTCCATGTGAAGGTATATCTCCCCATCACTGAGCTACCTAATTTTTTCGAACCTCTACAAAAAATTACAGACATGATTAGTAGCTCCAGTATCTACACACTAGGTACCGGTAGATAACACCGCTAAATATATTTCAACAACGAGTGAATAGAAATTACCTTATTTATTCTGTTTGCTGAGAAATACTAGAAACTGCTTCTTCCAATGCACTATCTGGTTGTAGTGAAAACACTTGTCTTTCGGCTTTTTCATACCAACTTTAGGCCCATTAGCTGCTTTTGGACCTGTGCCTCCCTATTTCTGAACATTTTTCTTTTTCTTTCGTTTCGACTTAGAGGAAGAACCTTTTTTAGCAACAAATACATTACCTGGTCTCTTAAGAACACTCTCAACTGATTGAAATTCTTTAAATAGCTCTACCAGGAAAAACCTGAGTTTGTTCATTGTATAATTCTAGCATAACTACTTAAAGCTATTAGGCAACGACTGGAGTATGATATCGACCTAGATTTCTCCATCAATCTCAGCTCCTAGGATGTCTAGTTCATTCGAAAGACTAATCATCTTCAGAACATGATCCCTAACTATGGTGCCTTCAGCCATTTTTGCGTTCATCAAAGATTTCATGGCCACCTACCTATTGGCACAATTCTGATCCCCAAACATTTCTTTGAGATTCATAATCGTGTCATAGGTACTGAACATAAACTAATATTGATGCTGCAGTACATTTGATATAGAAGCTAAAATGTAATAAGGAGCCATTCGGTCAGCTTTCTGCCACTTCTAATAAGTCTGGATTTCCTGTTTGGTCACCTCCTCATCAGGTACTGATGGACAAATCTCAGTTAACACAAATTTATTGTGCTCGGCAGTTAAACTAATATCTAATTTTTTTTCCAGTCAATATAGTTTAGACCTGTTAATTTTGTTTTGTTTTTAGTATTGTCGTAAGAGAATTAAAAGTCATTTTATCTTGAGAATTACATAATTAAAAAATATTAATTAATATGAGCAATAACTTTAAATTTATTTTAAAATAGATTTCCTATACCATTTTTAAAAAAATCACCAGCTGCCTAGTACACCGTGAATAGCATACCTCGATGGAAAGGTCGTCTACTATTTAACATTCATCTGGACAAGCTACTTTCTATTAATTTTATTATCTAGATAACAGATCATGTCAAATAAAATTAATTAGCTGATATAGTTTCGGTTCTATAAATAATAGCAGTAATTCAAATGGGGATGATACTATTATTTATAGTTAAGTGTTAATCACCACTTAATTTTGAATCAATCACTTCGCAATGAACTTTTTAGATGGAGAAATGATTCACACTAACGATTATTTAGAATTATCATTAAAGGAGATTCTTCTCGATAATTTCGTAATTAATTCTGTCCAATGAGAAGGAATGCCCAAATATTAATACGCAAAATTAATTACATTACCTACGAACTAGTGACGGAGACCGCAAAATTTATCTGTGAATAAATTCCATCTCCCACTTAGTTTGTAAAAAAAATTGAAGGTTATAAAAAAATATTTAATTAAAATAAATTTATTAATTTCGAAAAATCACACGTTCCAAAAGAGTTCGACTTTTCAAATCATCTTTTCGTGTTTAATGTGTAATAAATAAAATATTTCAAATTTTAATTATTTAAAAAATTAATTTTAAATAAAAAATAAGAATTTTATTTTATTATCTAGTTACACTTTTTTCCAAAAAAATTAATTTATTGAAATTAAACTTTTGTTTTAATGAATTTAAAATTTGAAATTAATTTTCACGTTAATTCAAGATTTTTGATTTAATAAAAAAAAATTATCTTTAAATGTGTTATTTTGTAACAAATAAAATACCAAATTTTTTCAAAAAAAATTAATTTAACTAAAGAAAATTTTATTTTACTTTTCGTTACAAAAAAAATTAAAAACAAATTAACCGAATTAACTAAACACGCATCCATGCATTTAAATAAAATAAAATAAATAAATACATAAAATATATCTCAATTTTATGGCGGAACAATAACTCTTTTTGTTTAAGAACTCTTGTTCATCAAAAGTTCTTCTTACCCTGTAACCCACAGAATTCCTATAAGATTCACTGTAAGCCAAAGCGGACTAAAATTGAACCACCAAACACGGAGCTTGTACCGCCGTCGCGCCTGGCCCGCACCTGCCCGTTGCCGCTCGCCGCTGCAAAGCGCTGTGCCGCACTTGCTGCTTCACGTTTTATGTTTAGATTGCTACTGTTGCTTATTGAATAAAGATGCTTCATGTACATAATAATCAATTGTTTACCCACGTGGCCTATGTTGGGCTTGAGATATTGAATGATGAATCATGCACATGGATAACAATCGATGATCGCAAGTCAAGTTCATGATCCATGGTGATCTTGTCTCAGGTGCATTCCAACTCCTTGATCATGAATTATCAAACGGAAAACTTCATGGATTGGGATGTTTGGCTACTGTAGCTTTCCACAGGAAAAGTCTAATCATAAGGAATCCTACGTGCCGATGCAGAACTTGTTCTTCGATATCTTCCTTTTTTTTTCATTACATAAAACAAAAAAAATACAAGAACTAAAAATTAAAAAATAATATATTTATATTGATCTTATATTTCTACAAAGTTCACAATTAATCTATTACAATCAACACTCGTGGTTAAAAATAATAATTAATCGTCACACATTCAATGCAATCAGACATGCAATAATATAATAACCATGAAAATTGGAATAAAATCACCTGCAAAACCAAGTTAGCATAGATCTAAAGTTAACTGAATCCTTCGATTAAATCAAATTCATATTCAAAGTTGGCTCTAATACCAATTGTTAGAGACTAAACAGTCAAGATCCACTGATTAGAATATAATTTAAGCAAAAAAAATTGATAGAGAAAAAGTCAAAATCGGCTCTAGATTAAATTTTTTTGATGTCAAACAAACAAAATAAAACTCAGTGTATACTCCTAAAGTTAGATTAGACTTATACCTTACGAAATCTGATAAGATTGATTTCGGTTGCTGCAACAACTTTTAGTCTATAAGCTTTCACGGTTGTAGACTTCAAGTTGAAGCACCAATTTCAAGTTGTCTACTATATTCCTGAATACAAGAGACACGATATAGTATGGGCTACGATTCTCGTATTCTTCAAAACTCTAACTAGTCAACTGTATATAATGATATATATGGGAACTAGGGTTTACATAACTGCATATATATAAGATTACAGCAGAGACCTATGGAGTAAATATAACTTGGACTCCTAATATAATTATGAAAACACACCTTAATTCAGAATTCAGAAGCAATTTTATAAAATATTAATTATAATTCATTCTATTAAAAAATTAGAATTGCACTCCCAGTCATATTCTCAAAATCGAATATTCGAGATTCTGTTAGTAAATGCTTATTTATTCACCTCACGTTAAGATTCTCAATACCTGCTGATTAAATTAAATTACTGACATTTAGTTATTTAATCAGCTTCTTAAATAAATTCCTTAAGACCTTCTATTTAACTTATTTTACTACCGGATAATTAAATCCACCTGTAGGGTTTAGCTCGATCAAAACTTATAAACTTCCTTAAGAGGGTGTGTATGGATCCGGCTCCTTTTTATTTTAAGGATTAATTAAAATTTGTTTTGAGACTTTTGGTAGAAAGTGAAAAGGCATTTTTCATTTCGACAAAGAATTGAAATTCGATGATGATAATGATTGATAATGGTAATTATATGCTTGATAATACATGAGAACAATTATGTGGATCGTTTGGATGGGTTTAAGGGGGTTTTGTTTGAAGTTTGAACCCCATACATATCTTTTGTTTGGAGTACCTACAGTGAGTGGTCGTTTGAGCGGTCCCTAGTCTACTGAGCAAACCATCAGTAGATGGCTTTTTAGAAGCACGGGTGGAGCTTTTTTTTCATTCTTCTCTTCTCTTTCTCTCTCTAAGCTTGAAGTAAAAACTCTAGAACTAGATTCTAAGCCTTATCGAGCTCCTCTTGCTCCATTTTTGGTTTCCTCTTACTTCTCTCTTGATTGTACATCCGTTAGAGGTTGGAGCTATGCATTGAAAGCTCGCTTTTCACCGTTCGGTTGGAGGTTTTGGTCGTTGGAGCTTGCTATGGCTTACTTCGTGTAGATTTGTCACCCAATAGGTAGGATCTATGACTATTATTGATTAATACATGTACATGAGTTATATATTCGTTGAATTTACTTAAAAACATGATAAATTTATATTTGGAACCCTAGGTTAGGGTTTGAGGTTAAAACATGTTGAATCATGACTATATGGATGATTTGTGTTAAATCTATTATGTTTGTATTGTTGGAGAACCATTAATTTTGTGAAATAGAAAGTTAGGATTTGGTTTGGGTTTAAACCTTGAAAATTAGAATTTTTTGGGTTGGTGGACTCAAATACCGAAATTGATTGAAATTTTGATAAATTTAGAGTTGTGTTAACCTTGTTGTGTATAACTTCCATGAATTTAAAAAAATATATGAAAAACTATAAAATTGTGGGTTTGGATTCTTGAACAAATCATGCGAATTCTTAGAAAATATGAGAACCATGAGATATTTATTAGGGTTTTGAGCTAATTTAACCTAAATGTGTGATATATGAAAAATTGAGAAATTGTTAATGATGTTAATCCTAAGTGTGTGAGTTTGGCGAGAGGAACCATATTTGGGTTGGACTCGTGTGCAGAATTTATGGAATCGTAATGGTTGAAATTCTACCCTTCGGATGGTGATCCCAAAGTAGTTTATAATATGTGTCCTCCCTTCGGATGGTGATCCCGAAGTGGTCTATAATAAATGTTCTTTCCTTTGAATGGTGATCACGAAGCAGTTTATAATGTGTGCCCTCCCTTCGGATGGTGATCCTGAAGTGGGTTATAATATCTATCCTCCATTTGGATGGTGATCCCGAATCGAGTTATAATGTGAGACCCTGACCTGTTTTTATTTTTGGCATTTTTTGACGTGTGTTTCCCATTTTTGATTTTGCATATTTGTATGCATTTTGACGCATGATCAAAATTAGATATGCATGCGGGGTGGGTTCTCGGGGCCGTAGGACGCTGCGGTGCAAATTTCGAAATAAATTCAAAAAAAAATATTTTGGAGGCCTATAAATATCTAGAGTTAAATTTTTTCAAAAAATATTTTCAAAACTTCTCCACTAAATTTCTTCCATTTTTTCTCTGCTTTCTCTCTAACTTCTCGAGGGCCCAGAGCTCGATTTTCGATGATCCAATAGCGGGTCTTTGCTATTGTCATCGTGGTCTATGCATCCATCGGACGGAATTCCATTCCGATGAAACTCAATTTTGTGCGTGGTTTGAGGCATCGAGTTTTTAACTCACCGAGGTAGGATCCTAGACTCTCGTGTCTTATAAGGGTGCTACGTGTAATCGTGTGTGTTATTACCGGTTAAATTGCATGAGATCTGATTTTGTTTCAAAATTGGATTTTTGGGTTAAAAACCTATTTTTAGTCAATTTCGGTAGATAAAATCGGGTGTCGGGTGTTTCTTTTGAGGTCTTGGTGCTAGACCTAGGCGTGTGTATGTCCGAGTGTGTTGGATAGGTGTTTGGAGGCGTTGAATCGAGGTTTGGAGAGCTAAACCCATAGCTCAAAAAACTATTTCTGCCTCAGCCCAGTCAACTGGACAGTGGTTTTTGGGCTTTTCGGCTAGATTCCAGTAGGGTGTTTTGGTCGATTGGGGGGTTCCAGTCGACTGGTTTTGGGCTGTTTTGTGCGGTTGTTTGGTGGTTGATTTTCTTGGTTTTCAATTGGTTTCCAACGGTATTCAATTGATTAGTTATCAGATTATTTGATTGAAATACTGTTAAATTCTTTTCAGGGTTCGGTTGGTTATGTGGTGGCTTTGGGAGTCGTGTCGTGGCTTCGAGTGTTGGTTCAGATGCCATCCTCGGGGTTGACGTGCATGGTTCGATGGGGTGTGGTGCACGGTTGGGTGCGTGGTGTTTGTTTTTAGTTGGACGTGGGGTGTGTTTGGGCTCATGGCACCTTTGGGGAAATGGTGTAGTTTTGTGACCTCATGGTTTGAGGGGTTTAGTGTTGACCTTCAGGTTAGGCTTGGTTCTGTGGGTTGATGGCTGTCCTTGTGAGTGGATGTTGGGTTATGTGGCAGGTGGCGTCATAATGTGGGGTTATATGTGGCTATGTGCATTTATAACTGGTTATGTGCATTTATAACTCTAGTTTATTTATGTACGAATTATGTAGAGAAAGTACATGGTTTGATATCATTACATGTAACGTGGTTTTATGCTTTAAAACTCAGAAGTTTTATAGGCATGGTTATGTGGAATATGAGGAACGGATGCATGTGGTGCATGTTACATGGGTTGTAAGTGTTGTGTGAGTTGCGTGTATAGAATGTGACGTGATTTGTGTAACGTAGTGATAGTACGTGGCTTTATGCATTTAAACCCTGGTTTAGTATGCATGTATTGATTCGCTGTTATCTTGTAATGTTCAATATTATCCTGTAGTGTTCAGTTTTATATGCGGTCTTATCCTGTGGTATGCGGTTTTATCCCGTGGTATAATCCCGTGGTCGGCGGTTTCATCTCGTGGCTTACGGTAAAATTTACGATTTTACCCCATGGTTTGCGATTTTACCCCGTGGTCTATGGTTTTACCCCGTAGTATATGATTTTATCTCGAAAATGTGTGTTTGTGTACGGATTTTTATCTCAGTGTTAAGACTATGGTTGCAACTTGTGAGCGCCGGCTATATGCATCTCGACTGCATTCTGTTAGATTTGAGGTCTCTTGATTTGAAAGGGTACATAGATTGCATGAACTGCATTGTGGGACGGATAAAACTAATTTCAAATTGTTTTTAATACTCGTGTGAATCGCGATCTAAAAACCATTTTCAAACTCAATGCTCCTGTGAGTGAGTCAACAATGGTTTGTATCCTGGCTTTCCCGTTTGCATGTGAAAATTGTTTTAAAGGTTTGAAAGAGAGTCTAAAACTGTACCTCATTTTCTTAGCATGTTTAGCTTATATTGCATGTGTTGTCTAGTATCTACTGACCTTTGGCTCACGGTGTGGGATTTAAAATGTTTTTCAAGTATCGGTCACGCAGGTTGATCCGGGGTTGCTGGAGAGGTGGAAGAGTTATAGTCTTCCTTTTTGTTCTTTCAGTATCATGTACGTTTATATACAATGCATGTATATTTTACATTGACAGTGTATTCTCGAGTTTGGTGTTTTATCCAGTTGTTTGCGGGTGTTTCACGTGACCTGGAGTTTGGGGTGTGACATTTAACGTATGCCCTCCTTTCTGTTGGTGATCTCAAAGTGGTTTTGGATGAGTACCCCACCCTTCGGATGGTGAGCCCGAAGAGGTAAATGATCGTTGTGAGGATCAAGAGTTAATGAGAAATGAATAATACCTCGAGTTAGGTGAGGTTGGAAAGAGCCGGGAGATAAATGTGTATATGTGCGCATGTGTGGTATGAGTATTGAGTTTGTGAACACATGAAATGATGTGAAAATGATAAGAGGATAGGAAGGTTAGATCTATGATTTTATATGACGAAACCCGGTTAGGTGAACGGAAATTTATTGAAAATGGAGATTTATTTATTTTTAATAAAATAATGTGGTGCATTTCACATAACCATCCTCACATGTCCTGCATTTGTTCATCCTTAGTCTATTTTCTACGAGCCTCGGGTCATGTTGTTTAAACACATTTCAGTTGAAAAAGAAAAGCATGTAATCAAATGAGAATAATGATCGTAGTGAAATCTTGGGTTTCCCTTTTTTTTTTAATTAGAATTGTATAATGACATTGTAATTATTTTTCTTTTGGATTTGTAGTGTTGTACTTTTAATCTCATGTTATGTTGGGAGTGTAAGTTGAGGGTTGGTGGAACCCGTTTTGTAAGGTACTAAGGTTATGTACTCGTGACTTGTATGTATGAGAGATCGTCGGGTTATTTCTTCAGGCTTATACCATTATTTCTCTTATGAAATTCTATGTTTCAAAATATTACTTTTCAAGTTTTTAAGATGTTGGATGTGATTCCAAAGTTAATTGTCTAGTTTTAACTTCAAGTTTTGAATTATCAAAACTATATTCAAAGAATGAGGGATTTTAGTGTTTTTCCAACACTTAGAAAAATTTTAGGATTTTGGTCAGTTTACTCTCGGGTACCTCACCGCTCGAGCGGTGTAGAGTCAGCTCAAGCGGATTTCGCTGGGTGGCATATTTTAAAATTTTGTTTTAAAAAGGAAGTTTGTTGAGTATCTTTTGGGTATCATTTACGGCATAAATAGATTTTTTTGGGGTTTGTTTTACAGATAAAAAAAACTCTCTTTTACTTTGTCTCTAAAAGGAAAAAAATTATATGTTCCGATTTATATTTCCAGCAAAGTTTGATTTCGGTTAATCTTTTGATTGGATTTTATGGTAAAATTTTAAATTCGGGTTTTATTACTTTTTTATAGCGTGGGGTTTTATCGTTTCAAAGTCGGGGCGTTATAGAGGGTATTGTCAATCCTAATATTTCGATATAGGAATTTTTTCAATAATTAATATTACCATATAATTAATATCATCATCTAACTCACCAGAATTATAAATTCGTAAAAGATCGCATCCTTAATAAATCAAAATAATAAATATTAAATATACGTAAATAATTAATTATTTCAGAATTAAGAGTATAAGTACTCAAAATAATCATGGGGTGTGAATTAATTTATATTGTCAGTATAAAATTAATTACCCAAATACGGTCTTGTTCAATACATACAAATTGTACTAGTACAGCGAGTTGGAACAATAGATGACACTATTATCTGTTACTGTAACCAAGATAAGTTTACTAGAATTTCATACTACAGTCGTACTGATTGTGTATCCAATTCTATCTAAGTCGTGAACTGAAAACTTATATTCTACAAGAATCGATAATCTGATTTTTGGTGTGTAAGTCAAACTCTACACACCAGATTAAATACTGTGCAGAATAGAAAACACTTATGCATATCATTAAATAAATAATAAGACTGTATACATTACTCATTAAGATTCTCATAAACGTTGGAGGTAAAACTACCAGAATTATTATTATTTTAAATAATTTTTGATAAAAAATAACTAGATAGAAAATCGCTGAAACGTGCTCTAGATAAAACTTTTAATGTCGAGCAATCAAAATAAAACCCATGCAATCATAATTAATTTAGAAGAATACCTTATTGGTCGATTCGCCAACTATGATTTTTTATTCTGAGTTGAAGCTACCATCAGATCTTCTACTGTATTTTCTTTTGCGATTCCCGAATGTAGTGTGAGTTACAATTTTTTGAGAACTCGTACCGACAGAACCTGATCAGCTTTAGTCTTAAAGACAAATTCTGAATTCGGTTCAGTCAACCCGAATATATATAGGACTACAGTAGGGACCTGTAAAGTAATTATGACGAAGACTTCAAGTGTAACCCAGATACGTATTCGACAGTTTTCGCAATTAAGCAAATCTCTCAGCGGTAGCTATAATTATGAAAAAACTTTAGAGCATTTTTTGTAATTTTTATAAAATACTAAATTACAGTTCACATCACTAAAGAACTATAATTGCACTCTAAACCATAATCTCAAGACCATCTTTCATTGAGTTTTTGTTATTAAATGCTTAACTTATCTCGTCACGTTAACATTCTCGATACTCATCAATAAAATTTAATTACTTACTATTTAATTTAATCGGTATTTTTAAATTTCTTAAACCCTTTCACTTACCTTATTTGACAGCCGAATAATCAAATTCACCTATAGGGTTTGGTTTGGTCAAAACTTATAAACTTCTTTAAGAGGGTATCATCAATCCTGATCATTCGAGACGTGAATTCCTTCAATAATTAATATTTACTATATAAATAATATCGCTATCCAACTCACCGAGAATGTAGACTCATATAAGATCGCACCATCTAATGAATCAAAACAACTAATATTAAAAATACACAAATTAATAATTATTTTAGGATTAAGAGCATAAGCACTCTTATAATAACCTTGTGGTGTGAATTAATTTATATAGTGAATATAAAATTAATTACTCCAATGTGTCCCATTCAATACACACAAAGTGTATTAGCACAGAGAGTCGAAATAATGGACGACGCTATTATATGTTCTTCATAACCAAGACAAGTCTACTAAAACTCTGTGCTACAGTCGTACCGATGGTATGTTCATTTCTATTTAAACTGTCAACAAATACTTATATTCTACAAGAACCTGAAATCTGGTCTTTTATGTGCAAACCATACTTTACACACTAGATTAAATACTGTACAGAATAAAAAATATCCATGCATAACGTTAAAAAAATGATATTGCATACATCGCTAATTAAAATTCTCATAAAATAAAAAATTAATTTTTTAAAAATAAAATTAAATACTAAAAACATGATTTTTAGTATATAACCCTAACAATCTCTCACTTATACTCAAAACTATGATGCCATATATCTGACTCCCATACTCTTTACATGACTATCAAAAGTCTTATTTGGTAAGCTCTTTGTAAAAAGATCTGTAAGATTATCTCCTAATGCAATCTTTGTCACAGCAACATCACCACTCTGTTCAATTTCTCACATCAGGTGATACTTCGCTCAATATTGTTAGCCCAATGGCTTTTTATTTTAATTTTGATGATTTTTTAGATTCATTTTCTAAGAACAAATGGTTTTAAATAGATAATATTTTATATTTTCCAAATAAAAGTGTTAACTTAGTTTGATCAATTAAGTTGACACCTTAGCTAAAAGAAATGACTTATCCCTCAAAATGATTAAAGCACTTAAGTATTCTTGCATGAGAATATTTTGTGTTGAACTAAATTGAAAAATAAGTCAAACACTTTTAAGACAAAAGTATACTTGAAGTATATC
Organism: Heliamphora exappendiculata; assembly: GCA_034768845.1. NCBI lineage: Eukaryota > Viridiplantae > Streptophyta > Magnoliopsida > Ericales > Sarraceniaceae > Heliamphora > Heliamphora exappendiculata. Next base: position 26,081 of record JAOTRH010415941.1, read on the forward strand.
AAGTGTGTCAACACCTATTGAACAAAAGGTTTGACATCCTAATAATTTCATGAAGTTACTTTTAGGTATTAAAGTTTAGTGTCAACACAAATAAATTTTGTATTAACATAAAAGAGCCGTAGCTCTCTGGACTCAAAATGAATCGACAGAAATAAATTTTGTGTCGACACAAATGTGCTTCACACTTTTGGTATCCAAAATTTTGGGTTGACACAAATAGAAATTGTGTCGACACAAAACAACCGAGGCCACCTACAGATTTTGGGTGTCGACACAAAGGCAAGATGAGGCAACACAAAAGTCCCGAGCCCGCCTGAAGATTTCTGGTGTCTACACCAAAGTCCAAATGTGCCAATACAAATATATCGATGCTTCCTGCAGAATTTAGTGTCAACACCAAAGGTAAGATGAGTCGACACAAATGGTCCTCCCCATATGCTGAAGTTTCAAACGAGTCAACACCAGATCCAAAGGTGTCGACACCATGATGTTGGTAAGGTAGATTACAGAAATTATGTCGACCCCTCAGAAAATTTGTGTCAACCCAACCATTTAAAAGACCTGCCCTATACACCTTGTGTCGACACCAAAGGCATTTGTGTCGACGCCGGCGATGAAAATTCAAATTCACAGCATACCTCAACGGTTAAATTTTTTACATTTATTGCTCCCACCTACCACCAAAAGTCATGAATGCACAAGAACTTATATAAGGAGTACATTCTAAGCATTTACAAGAACTAGAGACTTACATTTACTGCTCTATTGCTTGAATCAAACTCAGAATTCTCAAACCCTCATTTTTTGCTGAATCTCCAGCTCTTATTTCTCATCTCTCTTTACCTTCTCATTTATTGTAAATCATTTCTGTAAAGTGATTGAGTGTTTCTCATTAATACTCTTCATTTATTGTATTCAAGGGTGATTCATCTTTTATCCTTTGAATGAGTGAGTAAATCTCATCAAAGAAGAGTTCAAGAGAGATTAGAAAAAAACTTGGGATTATTTTTATAGGGTTTTCTTGAAGCTATGTTAGGCTTTTGAATGTGCCCGTAAACATTCAGTTTACTCGAGCAAAATCTTGAAGTTGTAAAGGCTTGGAATGTGCCCATGAAGCATTTTATATAGTGAAAATACTCAAGAGAGAACTTGAGGAGTGGACTTAGGCTTGGAAGAAACTGAACCACTATAAATCTTTAGTGTCCGATTCATTATCTCTATCCCTAATCTCTTTAATATTTGCATTGCTTTAATCTTTGATTAAATTGTTATATTTGATTACATTATTAAAAGGATTTCAAATTTTTTTTAAATTGTTATTTATTTGTAAAGACCCAATTCAACCCCTCTCTTGGGTTGCCTAGAACTAACAATTGGTATCAGAGCTTGGGCTCTTATTTTTGACTTAACCGTCTAAGAGTTTATATGACAACCACTAGCATCGGACCTATCCAATCTGAAAGTCAGTCGACCAATAGACCCCCTTTGTTCAATAGAACAAATTACAATTATTAGAAGAATAGAATGAGAATTTACATTCAAGCCGTAGACTATGACCTTTGGCGAGTTTTTATAAATGGACCCAAAAGACTCACCAAAACTATTAAAGGGGATGCCGTCCTTAAACCAGAGGCTGAATGGACTGAAACTGATATTAGGAAGATAAAAAAAATACTAAAGCTATGAATCTCCTATATTATTTACTTGACCCAAATGAGTTCGATAGGATCTTTACATGTAACACCACACAAAAAAATATGGGATAGACTCGAAATTACCTATAAAGGTATAAATCAAGTGAAAGAGTCAAAAATCAGTCTGCTTGTGCATAACTATGAATTATTCAAAATGAAGCATGATGAAACAATTTTTGATATGTTTACTCGCTTCACTGACATTATTAATGGACTGAAATCTCTTGGCAAGATTTATGCTAATGCAGAAATGGTAAGAAAAATTCTTAGGTGCGTGCCTAAGAGTTGGGAAGCAAATGTCACAGCGATTCAAGAAGCTAAAAACCTCAACACTCTCAGTCTAGAAGAGCTCATTGGTTCTCTCATGACCCATGAGATGAACATCAAGATGGACGAAGAGGATGACAACAAAAAGAAGAAATGCATCACCTTCAAGTCCTCAACTCATGAAAAAGAATATGAGGAAGACTCCTCAAGTGATGAAAATGAAGACATGACTCTCATCACAAAGAAATTCAAAAAGTTTTTTAGAAATAAAAAACAAAGAAGAAGAAAGTTCTTCAAAAAGGAAGGACACTAAGGCGAGCCTACCAAATTCAAGGACGACTCTAGCAAGTTCAAGAACAAATTCAAAAAGGAAGAAATCATCTACTATGAGTTTGAAAATCCTGGACACGTAAAAACTGAATGTTCTCAACTCAAAAAGTAATTCAAAAAGGGCTTCAAAAATGTCATGATAGCTACTTGGGGTGAAAGTGATGACAGCAGCTCTGAGAATAAAAAAGAAAAAAATGAAGTAGCAAACCTATGCCTCATGGCCAGATAAGATGATGAGGTAATTCCTAACCCTTTCTCCTTAGATGAACTGCAATATGCATTTGAAGATTTGTATGATGAATTGAGAAAAATTAGTGCAAAGAATTCTATTTTAAAAGAGGTAGTTCTTTCCTCCTCAACTGAAATTGAGACTCTAAAAAGTGAAAAATCTGTCTTGACAAAACAAGTCTCTATTTTGAAGGATGAAAACATGACTTTAAGTGAAAAAGTTGAGGACCTTACAAAAATTATTTACAAGTTCACTCAAGAAAAGAACAACTTTGGTAAATTTCTTGGAATGCAAAAATATATTTTTAACAAAGTTAGAATCGAATATAAACCCAAGAAGAAACAAAAATTATTAAGCAATATCTTTGTCAAAGCATCCTCTAATCATAGAAATGTCACTTACTTTCACTGTTATGAGTATGGACACATTGTGACACACTGTCCACATAGGAATCTGTTAACTAATTCTGTCAAAAAGGCTTGGGTTCCTAAAGGAGCATACCCTCAAGGAACTAACACCAAAAGACCTAAAAAAATTTGGGTAACAAAAATCAAAACTTAATTCTCCTTATAGGTATGTTCCAAATCCTCATTCAAGGAGGGAATGTGGTATCTCGATAGCACATGCTCAAGACACATGACATGCGATCAATCGATGTTTGCATCTCTCAAACCAAAAGATGGCGAATTTGTGACTTTTAGAGACAATAGCAAAGGAAAAATCATAAAAATTGGCTGTATTGCTAAAAAAAGTTTCCCTTCTATTAAAAATATTTTTCTTGTTGATGGTTTGAAATATAACCTTCTTAGCGTAAGCCAACTTTGTGACAAAGGCTATAAAGTTGTGTTTGATCATACTAAGTGTGTTATTAAAGATTCAACCAATAACAAAGTTATCTTTGAAGGTCAAAGACATGAAAATATTTATACATTTACTCTCAATGATATTTCTAATAATGACACCAAGTGCTTAGCCGCCTTGAGTTATAGTTATGGCATAGAAGACTTGGATACACACACATAAATTTAATTTTCATACTTTTAAAAAATGAGTTAGTGATTAGGTTACCCCAAATCAAATTTGAAAAGAACAAAGTGTGTAATGGATGTCAACAAGGCAAACAAATTAGCAGTTCTTTTCATTCTAAAAACGAGATTTCAACTTCTAGGCCATTGCAACTATTGCACATTGACTTATTTGGTCCAACAAGAACTTTAAGCTTTGGAGGCAAGAGATATGCGTTTGTTATTGTTGATGACTTCTCTAAATATACTTGGGTGATATTCTTAACTCATAAGAATGAAACATTTGTCTCTTTTGCAAAATTGTCTCAGAGAGTTCAAAATAAAAAAGATTTTCAAATTAAAGTATCCGAAGTGATCATGGTAGAGAATTTGAAAGCAACGATTTTGAAAAATTTTGTGATAAAAATGGTATTAATCGTAACTTCTCTGTTCTTAGAACACCTCAATAAAATAGAGTTGTTGAGAGGAAGAATAGGACATTGGAAGAAATTGCTAGAACCATGCTCTATGAAAATAATCTACCATGATACTTTTGGGCCGAGACTGTTAATACCACTTATTTTGTCATAAACAGAGCTATAATAAGAGTTTCTCTCAAGAAAACCCCATATAAGTTATAGAATGGAAGAAAATCTAATATCAATTATTTTTGCACTTTTGGGTGCAAATGTTTTATTTTAAATAACAACAAAGAACTTTTGGGTAAGTTCAACGCAAAATCTGATAAAAGTATTTTTTTAGGATATTCTATATCAAATAAAGCATATAAAGTGTTCAACAAAAGAACCCTAGTTGTTGAAGAATCTATACAAGTTTTTTATGAAGCTAAGCTTTGTTCTTCCAATAATTTTTGTGAAAATAACTTGTTAGACATAGAAAAAGATGTTGAAGATATCTTCATCCAAAAAAAAGAAGAGCCAAATCAAGAGAAAGCTTCAAATTCTCAACAAAATACAGTGCAATAGGTTACTGAATCTTCAAATCTAGAAAATTCAGACCTACCTAAAGAATAGAGGTATGCTCATAGTTACCTAAAAGATCGTATCATTGGTGATCCATCGCAAGGTATCAAAACTCGTTCCTCTCTACATAATGTTTGTGGTAATTTAGCATTTCTTTCTTAGACTGAACCAAAATATTTTGAGAAAGCCGAAAATAATGAGTTTTGGATCTTGGCTATGCAAAAAAAGCTAAATTAATTTGAAAGAAACAAAGTTTGGGCTTTAGTCCCAATAAAAGAACACTCCATCATCGGTACAAAATAGGTTTTTAGAAATAAAATGGATGAGAATTGCGTAGTTTATAGGATTAAAGCTCGATTGGTAGCCGAAAGTTACAATCAAGAAGAATGCATCGATTTTGATGAGACTTTTACTCTTGTGGTTAGGCTTGAAGCCATTAGGATATTTGTTTACTTTTGCATGCTTTAAAATTTTCAAACTCTATCAAATGGATGTCAAAAGTACCTTTTTAAATGATTTTATCTTGGAGAAAGTTTTTGTGAAACAACCTCCTGACTTTGAAAGTCCAGATTTTCTAAACCATGTATACAAACTTACCACAACTCTCTATGGTTTAAAACAAGCACCTAGAGCATGGTATGAAAGGCTTAGTAAATTCTTGATTGAAAATGAGTTTTCAAGAAGAAAAATAGATACCAATCTTTTCATCATGTCTCAAGGAAATGACATGCTAGTTGTACAAATTTATGTAGATGATATAATTTTTGTTATAACTAACGAATCTCTTTGCAAAGACTTTACTAAGTGCATGAGGGAGAATTCAAGATGAGCATGATGAGTGAGCTCAACTATTTTCTCGGACTCCAAATTAAACAAATTCAAGAAGGAATCTACATCAATCAAGCAAAATACACGATGCACATATTGAAGAGGTTCGACATGCTAAAGGCAAAACCCATAGTGTGAGCCCCTATACCGTTTCATTTCTTTTTTGATATATATGCATGTTCAGTGTTTTTATACACGTTTTGGCGTTTCCGCCTTAATATGCTTATATGTGTTTTGATGCATGTTTTGGTTAAACTGAGCATGCGGGGTTGCTTCTTGGGATTGTAGGGAGTTTCTGTGCGAATTTCAAAAATTAAAAAAAATTTATTTTGGAGGCCTATAAATATCTGACGTTAGATATTTTCAAAAGATATTTTCAAAACTCAGCGATGAAGTTTTCTCAAAATTCATTCTGCCTTCTCTCTAACTTCTCGGGGGCCCGGGGCTCAATTTTCAACGATCCAACAGCGGATCCTTACTATTGGCTTCGTGGTTTACGCATCCATTCGAATGGAATTTGATTTCGAAAAAGCTCGAATTTGCACGTAGATCAAGCCGTTGGGTTTTTAACCCAATGAGGTAGGATTCTAGATTCTACTGCTGTATAAGGCTGATATATGTAATTATATGTTGTTTTTCCGTGTAAAAACGCATGAAAAAAGGTGTTTATGTTTGATAAATCAATTTTTTTTTCTTTAAAATTGTTTTTGACCATTTTTCGTCGTTTCAGTTGGGTGATTTCGGGTTTTGATAGTTTATATCGAAGTTAGATGATTGTTTTTGGTTTGTGTATACTAATGCATATCAAAATCAGTGTTTAAAAGCTTGATTTGGAGTTTATATCAGTTTTTCAAAAAATAATCTGGGCTATTCTCGAGTAGTAGAGTGCTCAAGCACCGAGCGGGCACTTTGCGAGCGCTACCCTCTGTTGGAGAGGCGTTCAAGCGCTTATCGAGCGTCGGGGTTCGCATGGGCCATGTTCGAGCCATTTTCTTTTGATCATATCTCCCTCATTCGGACTCAGAATTGGGTCGTTTTGTATTAAAATTGAAGCCCCTGAAATCTTCTTTCCAATGACATCTCTCTCACACTAAAATTATTTTTGTAAAAAAAGTTATGATCAAAATAGTGAGGACAAGTCAAACTTTCATAACTGTTTTTCATCCGTTTTTGGCTAAATGTCATGTTTTATGTTTAAACCTTGTTTATTTGGGTAAAAAATATATTTTGATCTTTTCTTGGTTTATTACATGATATGACTTGTGGACGTTCATAGTTTTCAAAAGGTGATTTTGAAAACGGAGATGTGTGAAAATCTAGAAAAACGTGTTTTGGAGGTTTGGAGCTAACATTTGGGGTTGAGTCTCAATTTCTAAAACGTTTTGATCAAAATATATTTTTACATATTTTGTTGATCTCCATGTTGATGGATGGATCTATATATACATGTTTAATGTATATTTGTCAAAAGATTTTTGTAGTTTAGCTACAGTTTGATTTTTAAAAGATTATCTAGATGTACCGGAATGACAGGTATTTGGCACGAGTTGTCCTCGATGAAATTCTAGAAACGTGCGCAGAGTAGGTACCTTTGTTATCCTTCGGGGTAATTCCCGTAAAGAAGGTTGATTGGGTGCTTTTATCCCTCGGGTTGTTACCCGTAAAGTCAGCATTTATGTCGTGGTGCTCCGTATAGAACTTGTCATTACCTTGTGAGTCTTGAATGGCTGGGGTCTAAGGTAATGGACAGGAGTCTATAGTTGTTACCTCTATCCCCTTGTGATGGAGTCAGTACATAAGATCTCATTCTTCTTCTTTTTCCACAATGGTACATTCCATGAGGGAACAATGTTTTTGGTTACGGTTTTTCCTTAACTGTGGTTAATTATTTGCATTTGTTGCAACACCTGATTTGAAGGATGAAAATATGGATTTTATGAAATAAAACCGTTTTAAGACTCGTGGTGGTCTATGGGAAAACTGTTAATGGACAGTTAATATTCCTATAAAATGTGATAACACTAGTACAGTTAATATATCCAAGAACCCTATACAACACTCAAGAATCAAGCACATATAAATTAAACATTATTTTATAAGAGATCATGTGTAAAAAAAAAACATCAAACTTGAATTTATAGGCGCTGATTACCAGTTAGTGGACATTTTCACAAAACCCTAAAATGAAGAAAGAATATGCTATATAAGAAGAGAACTTGGTATGCTATGTGCTCTTAATTCTTGATTAAAATGTCATACTAACCAAATCTTTTCATTGCATTTCAAAACCTTTGATGTTCTTTCTTGATATGTGAAAATGTGTCGACACCACTTGAAAAAGTGTCAACACAATTGTATACTGTGTTGACACAAAACTGTATAGAAGTGACACTGTGAGAAAAGTATCGGCCCATTTCTATTCAGTGTCGACTCCATTTTGGTTCCGTGACTCTCAGTAAATTTGTGTCGACACCAAACTTAATCGTGTCAACCCAAATAGCCGAATGTGTTGACACCTTCTGAAAATGTGTCTACACCGTTTCCTGTTTTCGATACCCACACTTTCGAAGAAAAGTATCGACACCAATTATAATTTGTGTCAACACAAATCTTAACGTCTATAGATAGAGACGTCAGACCTAAATCGTCACATCGTTCCCTCTCTCTCTCTCTATAAAACCTGTTCATTTCCCGTGTAAATTTTTTTTCCAAACTTGTGTCGACTCCTCATCTTCTTCTTCAATATCAACCCAAATCTATCAAAATGCCTCCTAAAATCATGGGAAAAGGGCCATAGAGAATCGTAGAAGGATCCTCCTCAAGCCCTAGAACGTCAAAACGAAATAAGATGGCCACCAAGAATGCGTTGGCGACGGCAACGCAACTATACCGAAAAATATAGCCACATCAGAGGTAATTTCCTTCAAAACTCTCAAAATTCGTCAACTTTATTTCTCATCTTTTGCAAATCGAAAAGTTGTTCCCGGTCGTTGTGATGCCCCAAATTTCAGAAATGTCAATATTTGTGATTTTAATTTATTTTCTTTTAGAAAGAAAAATCAAACCAAAATTTTCTTTCAAAACACAAATACTAATAATCTTAAAGAAAAAAATTCATAAATTTTCAATAGAAATACGGTTACAAGTCTTACATTCTTCCAAAACGGAATAACAATTCTAGCACCGAAACGAAAATCTAAAG
>JAOTRH010416051.1:0-70097 GCA_034768845.1 Heliamphora exappendiculata
TCCACTACGAAAACCAGTAAAATAGCTTATACACGCATGTATGAGAGATCCCATCCATCAACATGGAGATCTAACACTATTTTCCACTAAACATTTGAAAATGATGAGACTCAACCCCGCGGGTTAGCTCCAAACCTCCAAAATCACGTTTTTTACCGTTTTCACAAATACCACGTTTTCAAACCACTTTTGAAAACTGCAGATGTCAACACACCCGGATCATGCATACAACCGAGAAAAAGGCGTAAAAATCCACATTTATCCTAAAATCAAGGTTTACACAAGAAAATCACGTTTCAAGCATTTCTACCCGATAAAACATACATAATTACATATATCAACCTTATATAAGAGTAAGATTTAGAATCCTACCTCAGAGAGTCAAGAACTCGACGTCTCAAAACTGAATGGCATCAGAACGAGAATCCGACTGAATATATACAAAGCCCTCGGCCCCGATAGCAAGGATCCACAAAGGAATCAACAAAAACCCATGCTTTGGGCCCTCAAATCTAGAGAGAAGGAGGAGAAAAGGGTTTCTTATGGCTGAAGAAACGTTTTTGTCTCAAAAACTTCGCCACTGCCGCTTTTATAGAAAACGAAAAATTACACAGTTCAGTTGATAGAACCATAGGATTCAGTCCACTGAACCCAAAAAAACCAGTTCGGTCGACCGAACTGGACCCCCTAGCCGACCGAACTCCTCCATAGAGGCGTAATGGAATTTGCTTCGTGGTTTTCAAGCCAAAAATCATCCCAACTCACCTAATCAAGGTTTTTGGTCCAAGCACAAGCCAAACGAGCCGATATTGAACCCCTGGAAAGTGTAAAACACATCTCCACATGCTGTTCTATAACTTTAAGGCATAAACTATGCATCGATGTTATTTATATACTGAAACAAACACATCAAATATATAAATAACATAAAAGAACAAGGTTCCGGGTCTCACAACTCTCCCCCCTTAAGAAATTTTGCCCATGAAATTCACAACAAGTCAAGAGGAAAACAGATATGGATATCTAGCACGCATCCCAGACTCAAGCTCCCATGTCGCTTCCTCCACCCCGCGATGATGCCAAAAGACCTTGACATAAGCAATTGTTCTGCCCCGCAACACCTGCTCCATTGTATCAAGAATCCTCACTGATCGCTCCTCATTTGTGGCATCCTCAACAATCCGCAACTTAGCCCAATCTAACACATGTGAAGGATCAAGCTCGTACCCCCGAAGCATAGAAACGTGGAACATGTTATGCACTGATGCTAACTGAGGTGGCAATGCCAAACGGTAAGCAACCTCTCCAATCCTGTCAAGGATCTCAAACGGTCCAATGAAACGCGGTGATAGCTTTCCGTTATGACCAAATCTCATCACACCTCCACATGGTGAGATCTTCAGAAACACATGATCCCCCACTGCAAACTCCAAAGGTCATCTCCTCTGATCTGCATAATTCTTCTGACGGCTATGAGCTGCCAGTAGACGCTGGCGTATCACAACAACTCTCTCTATCATCTCCCGTACCATGTCTGGTCCCAAGACTGTGGTCTCTCCCACATCTGTCCAACATACAGGTGATCTGCACGGTCTACCATACAAAGCCTCATACGGTGCCATCCCAATGCTGGACTGATAGCTATTGTTGTATGTAAACTCTGCCAATGGTAGATGATCCTCTCACAAACCCCTAAAATCAAGGACACAATCCCTCAGCATGTCCTCCAGAATCTGTATAGTCCTCTCGGATTAGCCATCCGTCTGGCGGTGAAAAGCAGTACTGAACATCAAGTTTGTCCCCAAGGCCTCCTATAGACTTTGCCAAAAACGTGATGTGAAGCGCGGGTTTCTGTCTGAAACAATAGACACTATCACTCCATGCAACCTGACAATATCTCTGACGTACAACTGACTTAGTCTCTCCACTGAATCCTTCACCCAGATGGAAATAAAGTGTGCAGACTTCGTCAACCTATCCACCACAACCCACACGGCATCGCGTCCCCTAGGTGACCGAGGAAGTCCTGACACAAAGTTCATCGTGGCATGCTCCCACTTCCACTCTGATATAGGCAGGGACTGTAGCAATCCTGCCGGTCTCTGATGTTTCGCCTTTACTTGCTGACAGGTGAGGCATCGAGAAACAAACTGTATCACGTCTCTCTTCATCCCCGTCCAGAAGAACTAACGACGAAGGTCATGGTACATCTTCGTGCCTCTAGGATGCACGACAAGACGAGAATGATGACACTCATGTAATAACTCAACTCGGCTTGACTCTGGCACAAACAACCTGCCTGTCAATCTCAGACTCTGATCAGAACCTACAACCCATCCGGATGTATCCTCGCCACTAGCAACGCGATCTCGTATCATCTGAGCCTCATAATCCGTCTGCTAGAGCTCTAGCACACGTGCTATCAACGCTGGTCGAGTAACTACAGAAAATAAGGTAGCACCTGTTGCAGTCTCTGTAAGGCACAAATCAAACTCCCTAACCTCTCGAAGCATGTCCCACTCACGTATAGCCACAGAAGCTAACGATCCGTGAGATCTCCTACTGAGCGCGTCCGCTACCTCGTTGGCTTTCCAAGGATGATACTGCAAATCAAAGTCGTAATCCTCTAATAACTCCATCTACCGTCGCTGGCGTAAATTCAGGTCCTTCTGCGAAAACAAGTATTTCAAGCTCTTGTGATTGGAAAAAATCTCAAAATGCTCACCATACAAACAGTAACGCCATGTCTTCAAGGCGAAGACCACTGCTGCCAACTCCAAGTCATGCGTAAGATAGTTCTGCTCGTGCATCTTCAACTGCCGGAAACCGTAGGCTACAACCTTACTCACCTGCATCAGAACACATCCAAGACCGTCGTGTGAAGCATCACAGTACACGGTATAACCCAAGCCTCGCTCTGGAATGATCAAAACTGGCAGACTAGTCAATCTCGCCTTCAGCTCCTAGAAAGCTGACTCACAGGACTCACTCCATGCAAACACCACTCCCTTCCGAGTCAGACGCGTCATCAGTGCAGCAAGCCTAGAAAAGTCCTTCACGAACCGCTTGTAGTAGCCTGCCAAACCCAGAAAACTGCTTATCTCAAAGACACTCTTCGGTCACTCCCAACCGGTCACAGCATCTATCTTCGACGAATCCACAGTGACTCCATCCGTAGATACTACATGTCCCAAAATCTCACCTCTGACATCCAAAACTCGCACTTGCCGAACTTCGCACACAATCGGTGCTCCCTCAAGGTCTGTAGCACGATCCGCAAGTGATCCTCGTGTGCCTCTGTAGTGGGCGAATATATCAGAATATCATCCACAAACACTACTACAAAACTATCTAAGTAAGGATGAAAAATCTGATTCATCAAACTCATGAACGTAGCAAGCGTGTTCGTCAGACCGAACGGCATAACCAGAAACTAGTAGTAACCATAGCTAGTCTTAAAGGCGGTCTTTGCTATGTCCTCATCCCTAATCCTCAACTGGTGATATCCTGATCTCAAGTCTATCTTCGAGAAACAACTCGAATCCCTCAGCTGATTAAACAAGTCATCTATCCTCGGCATTGGATACTTGTTCTTCACTGTCACCTGGTTTAATTTCCGGTAGTCAATGCATAAACGCAAGGATCCATCCTTCTTCTTAGAAAACAGAGCAGGAGCTCCCCACGGCGAAGTACTCGGACGTATAAACCCCCTCTCCAGTAGCTCCTGAAGCTGTACCTTAAGCTCACGCAGCGCAGCGGGTGCAAATCGATAAGACGGTATAGAAATGGCAGCAGCACTAGGAACTAGATCAATAGAGAACTCTACCTCCCGGCTCGGCGGCAACTCAAACAGATCATCAGAAAAGACATCAGGATAGCCGCACACCACCGGAGGTAACTCTCCTCGAACCCTTACCTCCTCATCCATCATAAGAGCTAAGAAAAGGAAACTCAGGTTGCCCTCATTTCACACAAAACTGGGCAAATACCTCAAACCCTCGTCCCGGTCTCCCATAAAACAGAAACGATCTCCCGCCGGTGTACAAATCGTCACTCTCCGTCGATCACAATCGATGAAGGCACGATAGGTGGTCAGCTAGTCCATCCCTAGAATGACGTCGAACGCAGTCATGTCTAGAATAACAAGGTCAAACTCTAAACAATAACCGGCGACCTCCAACACGCAAGATCTACAGACAAGGCTCAACTTCACACTCCCATTCACCGGGGTCTCTACACACAAGGTACTACCCAACCAGTCTATTCGCAACCCCAAAGCATATGCGAAAGCAGATGATATAAATAAACGTGATGCTCCAGTGTTGAAAAGAACACTGGCCCATGATCTGAAGACTATAAGAGTACCTCTAATCATGGAGGTGGTAACAACAGCATTGGGTACGACTGGTGCTCGAGAAGAACTGGACTCTGCAAGAACGTAAGCTCTGGCATGTCCACTGTGGCCCTGCATTGTAGATTGTCTGCCGGACTGCACTGAAGCTGCTCCCTCTGCAAATCTGGACGTCTGAGCTCTAGGCTGTGAATACATCTGTCTCCCCTGGCCTGATGGAACAACTGGTGCTCCTGCTATACTCTGAATGCTCCCTCCCTGAGGACAGTTTCTCCTGATGTGCCCAGACTGCCCACACTCAAAACATATCGATGATCCTCTCTTTTGCACCTGCGACTGTGACTGTGACTGGGCCTGAACAGGCGCTGCACTTCTACACTCCGCTGCACGATGCCCTGGCCGTTGGCATCTATGACAAAGAGCCCTCTGATCTGACCTTCCCGTTGAAGCTACGGGAGTCCTGGATGTAGAAGACTGTGGCGGGTACGACCCCACCGGGTGAGAACTCGGATCAGATGTCCGTCGACACTTGTTCTCCCTGCGCCCCTGATCCTGTGAGCATCCCCCACCTTGCTGTCCCCGATTGTCTCTGTATCGGCGTGTCTTATTCAGAGTATCCTCCACCTTCATGGCGGTCTCCACTAACTCTGTAAAAATCTACAGCCTAAGTGCGGACACTCTGTCTCGAATAGCGGGTCTCGAACCCCTCTCGAACCGCTTCGCACGGAACTCATCAATTGGTATAATCTCCTGTGCAAATCTGGACAGGCTAGTAAACTCAACCTCGTACTCAAGCACTATCATTGTCCCCTGTGTCAGAAATAGGAAGTTGTCTCTGTAGCAATCCCTCAAAGTCGCTGGAAAGTAATTCTCCAGAAATACCTCGTGAATGCATTCCAGGTGCCTGCCACTATGGTCTTGGCGAACTTCCACCACATGTGAGCACTCCCTCTCAGCTGGAAGGCGGCGCATATAACCCTCAGATCATCTTCCTCAATCTGAAGCGAATTAAGGATCTCGGTAACCAGCTCCAGCCATTCAGTGGCAACCATGGGATTGGGATCCCCAGAGAAGGTAGGAGGGTCAAGGCGGCGAAACTCACGCAATGCTACCGTTGCCATCGGCTCAGGTATGGTCTCTCTCCCCGCAGCAGCATCAGCCAGTTGCCGGATGGAGACGACCATCTCATGCAACAGATCTCCCTCAGCAATAGGTCCTTGGGGTGCATTAGCATCCCCAACATCTGGGACTGGAACGTCCCTTCGGCCAGAACCACGGCCACGGCCTCGACCTCAACCTCGTCCTCCCTGCATGGACATAATTCTATACGAAAGCAACATAACAGGATAAGAATCCATTCAACATGTTATTGCTAACGTAAACAATAGATAAGCATGCTAACACATAGCCACGTAATATCATGGCGTCACATCTCACATACCGAGGAGAACCAACATGAAAGACTCATCCATCTGGATAACCTACTTAGATTCCTTGCTAGAAATCACGTCTGCAAAACGCGTCTCTAACATGGCTCCCAAGTATGTTAACCCAAACGCCCGAAAGTAAGACTAATCAATCCTAAGATCCAATCTCCATACCCACGTATACACCACAAGCTATCATGCTATGTTAGGAAAACGCTATAACACATGCAATTAAGCACACATACATCCTCACAAGGTGATGTACCCTCTTTTCCATGGCTCATAGGTATTCGAACCCAGAACTCTGATACCAAGTTGTCACGCCTCGACATCCAAGTCACGCAAAATCCTACCAAAACACCCATTTATGAGACATAGGTTTTTACAGTTGAATATCAAATATATAACATTGGATAAAAACTCCCCACAGTTCAACTCTCATAAAACTGTAAATCATACAATCTCATACATGAATAATAGTATCGCCTCAAGGCATACAAAACCGGCCATCACAGGCATTACATGTAAAAGTACATGTACAAAAATAGAAAAAACTACAACAAGTTTTCCATCACCTCTACAATTAGGTCAACTCGTCATGATCACCTAAAAATATTTTTTTTTAAATCTCACACCGTGAGCCGAAGCCCAATAGAACATAGACAGTAAAAACTGTAAAGAAGGCTATGTAATCTTACACACATGGGCTCAACCATGGGAGCCTAAAAGGTTTTTCCATAAAAAACCAACAGTTTTCCATCAAGCCTCCATGGGCCTCAAAACGGTTTTATCTCATAAAACCCACGTTTTTCATCCTTCAAACTATGCATATCATCTTAACAGATATCATGCCACAGTTAAGGAAAAGCAGTAAAACACAGTATTCTCCACTCGGGTCACACTGCCAATGAGACAAAATGTAAATGAGATCCTATGTACCGACTCTGTGCTATAGACAAAGGTAACAACTATAGACTCTCATCCATTACCCTGAATCCACAGGCTTGGTAATGATAAGCTTTATACGGAGTCACAACAACGTACTCAATTTAAGGGTCGAGCCCGAGGGTCTAGAGCACCCACCAACCACTCAATTTACAAATTTCCACGACCAAAGGTACAGAGCACCTACTGCTTAATTTACGGGACCTAAGCCAAAGGGTACAAAGCACCTAATACACTCAATTTATAGGGCCTAACCCGAAGGTACAGAGCACCTACGCTGCGCACGTTTTCGGACTTACACCGAGGAGTAATAGAAGCCCAACTCAACCAAACCCACAGTCAGAGTACATCTAGGGATAACATTTAAAAACTCACCGTAGTTCCACTACGAAAACCAGTAAAATAGCTTATACACGCATGTATAAGAGATCCCATCCATCAACATAGAGATCTAACACCATTTCCCACTAAACATTTGAAAAGAATGAGACTTAACCCTGCGGGTTAGCTCTAAACCTCCAAAATCACGTTTTTTACTGTTTTCACAAATATCACTTTTTCAAACCACTTCTGAAAACCATGGATGTCAACACACCCAGATCATGCATACAACCGAGAAAAAGGCCTAAAACCCCACTTTTACCCAAAAATCAAGATTTACACATAAAAATCATATTTTAAGCATTTCTACCCGGTGAAAACATACACAATTACATATAGCACTCTAATACAGTAGTAGGGTCTACAGTCCTACCTCGGAGAGTCAAAAACTCGACGTCTCAAAAATGAATGGTGTCAGAACGAGAATCCAACCGGATATATACGAATCCCTCGGCCCCAATAGCAAGGATCCACAAAGAAATCGACATGCAAGCCCCGGGCCCTCAAATGTAGAGAGAATGAGGAGAAAAGGATTTCTTAGGTCTGAAGAAACGTTTTTGTCTCAAAAACTCCGCCACTTGCGCTTTTATAGAAAATGGAAAATTACACAGTTCAGTCAATCGATCCATAGGATTCAGTCGATCGAACCCAAAAAAACCAGTTCGGTCGACCGAACTAGACCCCCCAGTCGACCAAACTCCTCCATAGAGGCATATTGGAATTTGCTTTGTGGTTTTCAAGCCAAAAACCATCCCAACTCACCTAATCAAGGTTTTTGGTTCAAGAACAAGCCAAACGAGCCTCTATTGAACCCCTGAAAAGCGTAAAACACATCTACACATGTTGTTCTACAACTTTAAGGCATAAACCATGCATCGATGCTATTCATATACTAAAACAAACACATCAAATATATAAAAAACATAAAAGAACAAGGTTCCGGGTCTCACATCTTCAACCAATGAGATGTTGCCACGTTTTGGGACATGTCAGGCTATTTGGAGTTAGTGGTTACCATGATGAAAGTTGGCGGTCGCCATATTTTTGAAAGGTTCCGCAAAGTTCTATGGCGGTCGCCACAACGGAAGTTGGCGGTCGCCATGATGAAAGGTTGCGACCGCCACTTTTAGCTAGGGTTTCCTCAAAGTTCTATGGCGATCGCCACAATGCAAGTTGGCGGTCACCTTACTTGGGCAGCAAGTTTCGATAGTTCGTCAAAATTTTATTGGTTTGAAGGTTCTGGGTTCAAATACCAAGCTTGGATCACTTCCCAAGGATCGTACTGAGGCACTATTCCATCTGTTCTAATCATTGGATTCGCCTAAGATTATGCGGGGTCAAATTGAGGTGTCTACAGTCGGTCCTCCTCATGACCCTTAACTGACTCGTCGGTCCTCTTCATGACCCTAAACTGACTTATCGGTCCTCCTCATGACCCTAAGCTGACTTCTCGATCCTCCCCATGACCTTAAATTGACTCACATTGCATTACACTATACTTGTCATGCATCATGTTTCTTATCTTGCATCCTTGTATTTTGTCCCAGGAACTACGTTTTGGTATGATCCCTAGCAAAGGGGTATGTAGGCAGCTCGATAAAAATTCGAGTACGACCAACATCATATGTATGCTCGTGTGCTTGTAGCATAAGATTGCCAGCTCGGTCAAATGGCTTTTGTATCTGGATCTTTGATCAAACTTACATCATGCATTGCTATGCAAGTTATACAAAAAAGGGGCAACTGTAGACACCCCAATTTGACCCCGCTCAATCTTAGGTAAATTCGATGATAAAATCAATTGGAATGGTGTCTCAGTTCGATTCTCGGGAAGTGGTCCAAACTCAGTATTTGAACCCAGAACCTTCAAACCAAAGAAATTTTATCGAACCTTCGAAACTTGCTGTCCAAGTAAGGCGACCGCCATGTTCATTGTGGCGATCGCCAATAGAACCTCTTGAAAACCCTAGTCAAAAGTGGCGACCACCACCTCCAAACCAGCGATCGCCAACTTTCATTGTGGCGACCGCCAATAGAACCTTGTGGAACCTTTCAAAAACATGGCAATCGCCAACTCCAAATGACCTTTCATGTCTTAGAACGTGGCAGCATCTCATTGGTTGAATAACTCTATAAATACCATACCTCTAGAACGTTTTTAAGGACAAAAAATTAGAGAGAGATTTAAAAAGAGAAGCTCTGTCGAGTTATCGAGCAATCCGAGTCCCGACGCCGAAGCTTTGCCGAAATACCGAGACCTGAACCTTCGACATTGAAGTCTTGCTTGGATCACCACCCGAGGATTAGACCGTTGAAGCGCATTCCCAACTTGAGGATTATCTGACAATCTAGGTACCTCATTTGGATCCCCGATCTTTCTAACTCCATTCTCTCTCTTTTGGAGTAATCGAGTTAAATTTAATCTTAATTTGCATATTCCTTTCACTTATCTAGTTAACCTTGTTTTTCTTCACGTAATTTGGTTACCCTGTTTACTTTCTTAGTTGTTAATTTCTTCACATTCCACACTAAGTACGTTGTCATTTTTATTTTTTTTATTCATTAATTAGTGCCAACAATCTTTTAGTAATTACAATTTATTATTGTTATAATTAAGACACTTACATTAAATGAATGTAATTGTCAATATTACATTTATACCTTCCAATTAAATAGTTATATTTATTTCATTTTGTTTCTTTATTTTATAATTAGTTTAAAGTTCCTTTATTAGTTTTTTTTATTTTATTTCTTTACTATCCATTTATTTTTAGCATTAATCTAATGTCTTTTTTTTAGCATTTATATTTCTATTCTTTTTCACATATAATAGCTTCATTTTCTTTTTCTTCCAATGTAGTTTTAATTTCTTTTCTTTTCTTTTAAGTCCCATTTTCTTTTCTTTAATACTAATGTTCCATTTTATTTTCTTTTAGTTTAATATTCTATTTTTAGCTTTTATTTTCTATCTTTTTTTTTTCTTTTAATGTTAATGTAATTTTTTTTACTAGCATTTTATTTTCTTTTTTTTTCCTCTTTTACCACTAGTTTTAAATTTTCTTATAATATTTTATTTTTTTACTTTTAGTGTTAATTTAATTAGTATTAATTTAATTAGTATTTCTTTTCTCTTAATGATAGTATTTAGTATAAAGTACTATTGTCTTCTTTTTTTATAGTTTTATTTTTTTTCATAATACTTTTTTTTTTTTCATGTTATTAAACCAAAAAAAATCACAAAAGAGTCTTTTAATAATTGAAACTCATTTGTTAAATTATTTCATTTTTTTTTTGTTTTGCTTAAAGTATAAAATGTGTGAATAGTTAGTTTTGTTTTAATAGTCTAATAACATTTCCTAATCTTTTTATTTTCAGCATAAATTTTCTTTTGTGAACTTTTTCTTTTCCTTTAAATTTTTAAATTCTCTTTTATTATAAAACCCTTATTTTAAACTTTTTTGTTAAATAAATTTTCTTTTAATATAGAATTTTCTCTTTTACGGATTTTTTATTTCTTTTATTTATTTAACATGTTAATGTTAACCTAGCTTATTTTAATAATATGCATATTTTAGTTATTTTTCTTTAGATTAGTTTAACTTGCTTTGTAACACTTCATGTTTAGGTAGTTTTGGTAATTTCTAACATATTTTTATTATTTTATGCATGTTATGATAGTTTTGGTTACTTTTGTGATTATTATATGTGGGAATGCTCTAAGTATTCTTTAGTTAGAAATTACATGCCATAGAAATTAAGAATTCATCCATTTATTTGTCCTAATTTGGAGTACTATATACATATGTTATGTATTTTTCATATCTGATTTTGGATGTTCTCTTTTTGTCTCAATTTTTTTTATTTGCATGCATTTGAGAAATCTTATTAAAGAACCAATGATGATTAGTAGGGGCCAACCTTATGGTTGGACGAACGGAGTGCCTAATACGTACCTTTTTCGATTCGTACCTTAACCCCCAAATCCTCTTTCTCTGATTAAACATTTTAAGGATCAATAGCCATTTTTATTTTTCTTAGTTTTTCTCAAAAACTAAGTGGCAACTCCATTTTCAACAAAAAGAGATTTTTAAATTTTAGTTTTCAAGGTGTTAAAATAGTTTCTAAACTTCTTTGAATTCCCATATTTTTGAAATATTTTCAAAATTCTTAAATCCCAATGCCACAACGTGGGACTATGCGGTCAAAGTCCGATGATTTTATCCACACTTATTCTGGTTGGACCCCTATGTGTTATGTACCTCACTTTTTGTAATCGTTCTAAGAAAAACTTGTATTCTCAACTGGTTATGTACTCGAACTTGAATGTTATGAAATACAAATAAATAAATCTTAAATTAACTCCATAAGATCCCAAAACCTAAAGACAATTGAGACTTCAAAAAGATCATTTAGAAGCCGTAACACCTTCCCTATTTATTCAGATGGCAGGTAGACGACCTAACCATCAACGGCCAACAGATAGACCCATAGACGAAGAAGCGCCAGGGTTAGCCCAAGTCTTTCGTGAGCTTGCCACCAGCATTAACTATCCTCACATTCGAGATAGGGCATGGTTCTTATCAAAACTCAAAAAACAACGAGCCCCTACGTTCAAGGGAGGATCTAAACTGAGAGTACCCGAAGAATGACTGAGAGCTATCAAGAAGTTATTTAACTCCATAGGAGTACAGACTGATGCTGATTGAGTAGCTTTAGCAGCACACCTACTGGAAGGAGAGGCCGACTACTGGTGCTCTATGATTGACAGCACCCAAGATGTAGCGGCTCTGACTTCGAATTAGTTTGAAGAATTATTTTTGAAAAAGTAATTCCCAGCTCCCTTTCAACAAGGACAAGGCAGAGAATTTCTAGAGCTACAATAAGAATCTATGTCAGTAACCTAGTACATTAATCGCTTCGAAACGTTGAGCCAATTTGACGCGACTATCATACTTAACGAAGAATCAAGGGTATGAAAGATCGAGTGGGGCCTAGAACCCTCTATTCGAACTAGAGTCATCTGCTTACAGCTTTCGACTTACACTCAAGTAGTACAATTAGCTCTATTGGTGAAAACGAACTTTGCCGACTCTAAAAAGATTTGGAGTTAAAGAAAAGAGAGTACTAGTCAAGGAGGACCACTGAGGAACAATAGGAAATTTGTTCCCAAAAAGCCATACCACCTTGCCAACAGATCAAGGAAAGCAAGGGTCAACCTACAAAGGTAAGGCTCTACTATGAATGCGGTCAGCCCGGGAACAAAAAGTAACAATGTCCATAGCTAGGATAAGATGACTGGGAAAATCAACAGCAGCAATGGAAACAACTGTAATCTCAATCGGAAGTGCACAAACAACCTGTCCCGGCCTCCATGCCTATTGTTAATCAGCATAATGGGAGAGGAAGACCACCCCTCAATGGGAACCAAAGGCCTCAAGAGAGTTTTAGCAACGGAGCAAGACCGAGAAATGCTAAGAATGGCAAAAAAATCGACAAATGGAAGAACAAATGTTTTCTTTGCAAGAGGATGAGATAAAGGGTACACAAATCATACAAGGTATGTCCGTGCTATTCAATACCTTAGTGAGAGTATTGTTTGATTCTAGAGCATTCCATTCTTTCATATCTTTGGAATGTAGGCAATCTCTGCCCTTGGAACCCGAAGTGTTAGATCAAACTGTGAGATCTTGACCCATTTTATTTTTCGGCGTTTTCGGACGCACGTTACGTGTTTTTGTTTGAGCATATTTTTATTACTTTTGATGCATGATCGCACTTAGATATGCATGCAGGGTAAATTTTTGGGGTCGCGGGGTTTTACGGTGCAAATTTAAAAAATATATATATATATATATTTTCGTGGCCTATAAATATCTAGATTTAGATATTTTAGAAAAGATATTTTTAGAAACTTGGTGGCTATGTTTTTTATTTCCAAAACAAAGCTCTACCTTCTCTCTAGATTCTCGAGGGCCCGGGCTCAGTTTTCGACGATCAGATAGCAGATTCTTAGTCTCCTCGTGGTGGGCTACGCGTTCATCCAGACGAAATTCCATTCTGACAAAGTTTGATTTTGCACGTGATTCGAGGCGTCGAGTTTTGTACTCATCGAGGTAGGATTCTAGACCTGTATGCTTTATAAGGGTGTTACGTATAATCGAGTGTCTTTTTACCGGGTAGAACGCTGTAGATCTAATTTTGTTTAAAAGGTTAGGTTTTGGGTTTAAAACCTATTTTTGGTTGATTTCATGGATGTGATTGGGTGTTGGGTGTTCCTTTCGAGGATTTGATGTTAGGCTTGGGCTTAGGTATGTCCATGGGTTGTTAAAGGGGTGTTTGGATGGTTTAATTTGAGGTTGAGAAGCTTATTCTGTTCCTAGGGTTTGCTTTTTGTCGTTGCCCTGTTCCATGGTTGAAAATTTTGTTTCTGTTGCGTTTGTGTCGACACCTCTGTTGTTTGTGTCGACACAATTTTCTTTTGTTTGGGCTGTCTTTGTCTCGGTTGTTTTGTGTCGACACATTTTCTGTTTGTGTCGACACCTTTGTGTCGACACTTTCGCTGTTGGTGTCGACCCTTCTTCCTTTTGCTGAAGTTGAGTATTATGTGGTTGCTTGTGTCGACACCAAGGCTGTTTGTGTCGACACCTCCTCTGTTTGTGTCGATCCTTTTCTATTTGTGTCGACCATTTTGCGGTTTGTGTCGACCCTTTTTCCCTTGGTCGTATTGGGGCCTAGGGGGTTTCTTTTGGCCGTGCTGGGCATGTGGGGGTTTGCAATTGGTGTCCTATGGTATTCAATTGATTAATTATGGGATTAGTCTATTCAAATACTTATGGATTCCTTTTGGGGTTCGATTGGTCGTATGGTGGTTTCGAAGTTCGGGTCATGATCCCAGGTGTTTGTTTGATGCTGTCCTTGGGTGACGTGCATGGTAGATGTGGGTCGTTGGGGCACGGTTGAGTGTGTTGTGGTTGCATGCGGAGCATGTTAGGGCCTTTAATCCTTGGGAGAAAAAGGGGGTGTCTGTAACCTCGTGGTTTGAGGGGTTTAGTGTAGACCTTTGAGTTAGGCTTGGTTTTGGTAGGTTGTTGGTTATCCCTGAGTTGATGTCGGGTTATGTGGCGGGTGGTGTCATGATGTATTGTTATACATGGTTATGTGCATTTATAATTCTGCTTTATTTATGTACGGAATATGTAAGTTGATTACATGGACTTGATATCGTTGTGTATGACGTGGTTATGCTTTCAAACCTAGAGTTTTATAGGCATGTGATGTGGTATGTGATACGTAGTGGTAGTACGTGGTTATGCATTAATTCCTAATTTAGGTTTGCATGGATATGAATGGTATGGTGCATTAATGGGGTGGTGGCCCGTCGGTGGAAGTCCGAGAAGGCACGTCTATTAGGTAGTGACCTGTCGGTGAAAGTCCGAGAAGACGCTTGGATTGGGTAGCGACCCGTCGGTGAAAGTCCAAGAAGATGTATTGATTGGGTAGTGGCCGTCAGTGAAAGCCCGAGAAGACACATTAATTGGGCGGCGGTCCGTCGGTGAAAGTCCGAGGAAGTGCATTGATCATGGCTTGCATGAACTGCATTATGGGACCAACATACTAGTTTTCAAATGGTTTTAAGAGTCGTGTGAATCACGATCTAAAAATCTATTTTCAACTATTTTCTAAACTCCTGTGTGCGAGTCAAAACATGGTTTGTATCCTCGCTTTCCCTTGCATGTAAAATTATTTTCAAGGCTTGAAAGAGAGTCAAAAATTGCACTTTGATTTCCTAGCATGTTTTGTTTATATTGCATGCTCGTCTAGTTTCTGCTGAGCCTTGACTTGCGGTGTGTGATAAAATGTTTTCAAGTACCGATCACGCGCGCTGATTCGGAGTTGCTGGAAAGGTGGAAGAGCTATAGTCTTTCTTTTTGTTCTTTCTGTTACATGTATACTATAACATGTTTTCTGGCGTTGGAGCCGTGTAATGTACAATGCATGTATTTTTTTCTTTGAGAGTGTTTTCTTGGTTGGGTATCATGTTTGGTTATTTGCGAGTGTTTCACGTGACCCGGAGTTTGGGGCGTAACAACTTGGTATCAGAGCTCTGGGTTCGAATACCTATGAGTCGTGGGAAGAGGGTGCGTTCCGTGTGAGGTTGATTGCGTGTGCTTGATTGCATGTGTTTAGATGCTTTAATAACATGTACGTGTTAACATGCGGGTCATACATGGATGATGTGAGTATGTGAGTATGGGGGTTAAACTGTGGGATTGATTAGTCCTCCCTTTAGGCATTTAGATTAACAAACTTGGGAGCCAAGTTAGAAACACGTTTAGTTTATGTGATTTCTAGCAGAGAATCTGAGTAGGTTATCCAGATTGACGTGTCATTCTTGTTAGTTCTCTTCGATCCGTGGAGTGTGTTCAGCATGAACTTATGTGGCTATGTGTTAGCATGCTATGTGTTTAGTGTTTATGTTCACGCTGTAGGCTGCGTCTTATATGCTATTTTCTTTCATATAGACGTGATGTTTGCGGGGAGAGAGCGAGACCGTGGTCGAGGCTGTGGTCGTGCTGTTGGCCAATGGGATATTCCTATTCCTGATGTTGGGGTTGCAAATGCTCCCCACGGACCGTGTGAGGCTATGGTTGAGTTGCTGCGTGTGATGGTGGGTGCCATCGGTCAACTAGTTGAGGTTGTTAGGGGAGAGAGTAGGACCCAATAAGATGGTGGAGGTGCTCAATTTCAGGGGTATGGGGACAAACGCTAGAGGTTGTCTGGTCCGAGTTTATGTTCTGGGGAATTACATCAGCAGCAGTTTCCTGTATAAGTGCCAGTGGTGGCTTCATCTGAGAGGCTAGAGCAGAGGGAGTTGCTTTGCTACCGGAGCAAGCAACCAGGGCGTCGTGTGTTGGGGAACCCGCAGAGAAAGCAGTTTTAGAGTTCTATACCAGTTCAGCTGCAGGGGGAGATTAGATGCTTTCGGTGCAGGCAGCTTGGACATCCTGTGTTAGAGTGCCCACAACGAGATGGTCCTAGAGTTCATGGGTTCATTCACAGGGGAGGGAGCTGCTGATTTGTTATGGGTGTCGCCAACCAGGACACATTAGCAGGTATTGTCCACACAGAGAGAGTGCACTGAGTGCGACGGGCACATCAGAGAGTTCGTTTGTGCAGGATCAGCAGCAGCATTCTGTAGTGCAGCCGTCCTGGATTACAGGTGGGGGTGCTTCAGTTCAGATCCCAGATGGGCAGCCCAGATTGACACAGGGCGGAGTGTACATCCTTGATGCTCCCAGCTCTTTGAGGGCGTCGCTCGTACCTGATGATGCAGCTAGTTCTTCAGGGAGCAGAGGTACTTTCTGAGTTTACAGGCTGTGGGCCAGGTTCCTTTTGCATATATTTGGGGAGTTTATGGTGGTTTTCTGTGGATGATGTGCTGTGTTGAGGCCATGACTGGTGATGATGTGAGGTTGGGGTGTGTTGTAGATCCCGTGTCTTGAGATTGTTGGCCATTATCTAGAATGCTTGACCTTGTTTGACTATATCCTAGGAATGGTCTGGTTGACCATCTCGTATGCCTGTGTCAATTGCAATCGACAGTTTGTTGTTCTGACCTTGAGTTGAATTTCGGGGGTAAAATTCCTTTAAGAGAGTCGTGAGACCCTAACCCGTTTTCTTTTTTGGCATTTTTGGACACGCGTTATGTGTTTTCGTTTGAGTATATTTTTATTACTTTCGATACATGATCGGACTTAGATATAGATGCGGGGTAGGTTTTTGGAGCCGCGGGTGTTACGGTGCAAATTTAAAAAAAAAAGATATTTTTGTGGCCTATAAATATCTAGCTTTAGATATTTTGAAAAAGATATTTTTGAAAACTTCGTGGCTAAGTTTTTTTTTCCTAAAATAAAGCTCTGCCTTCTCTCTATATTCTCATGGGCATGGGGCTCGATTTTCGAAGATTAGATAGCAGATCCTTAGTCTCATCGTGGTGGGCTACGCGTTCATCCGGACAGAATTTCATTTCGACGAAGTTCAATTTTGCACGTGGTTCGAGATGTCGAGTTTTGAACTCATCGAGATAGAATTCTAGACTTGTATGCTTTATAAGGGTGCTACGTGTAATCGGGTGTCTTTTTACCGAGTAGAACGCTGTAGATCTGATTTTTTTAAAAAAGTTGGGTTTTGGGTTTAAAACCTATTTTTGGTTGATTTCATGGATGTGATTGGGTGTTGGGTGTTCCTTTCGAGGACTTGATGTTAGGCTTGGGCTTGGGTATGTCCATGGGTTGTTAAAGGGGTGTTTGGATGGTTTAATTTGAGGTTGAGAAGCTTATTTTGTTGCTAGGGTTTGCTTTTCGTCGTTACCTTGTTCTATGGTTGAAAATTTTATTTCTGTTGCGTTTGTGTCGACACCTCTGTTGTTTGCGTCAACACAATTTCCTTCTGTTTGGGCTATCTTTGTCTCGGTTGTTTTCTGTCGACGCATTTTCTATTTTTGTCAACACCTTTGTGTCGACACTTTCGCTACTGGTGTCGACCCTTCTTCCTTCTGCTGAGAAAAGAAAGAAAGAAGAAGAATAAGAAGAAGAAGAAGAAGGGTTTAAGATGGAAGGTCTTTGGAGACCAAACTTGTATAAAGCCAAGCCCTCAAACAAGTAAATAAAAATTCTAAACTTTCTGTCCATTATCACCCTAAATCTCCCTCAACTCATCTCCCTACACACATGTAAAAACAAGAACCAAAAAATGGATTAAAAAGACGTTGTAGTAAGATAACTAGGATTGTTCTTGGTTTTTATGGTGAAGAATGAGCTTGAATGTTTGTATCCATAAGTTGTGTGGCTTTTCAAAGTTTGGAACAAATATATGATAGTCTTAAACACATGCATGCAAAGAAATGGAACCAAATCTTAACATACCACGAGCTAGGAGACAAAGACCCTTAAAGGCCTGATTTTTGGGCTATTTTGACTTTCTCCCCAATATTTGATTTACCATAACTAAATGTAGGAAAATGATCTAAGTGTAGTTCTTATCTCCAGACCTAGGTTTTGAAGTTACATTTCAAACAAAATTGGTTTGAACTGGTTTCATTGAGCAGAACTCGAGATATGCCATTTTTTCTAGAGAGTGTCAGTTTCTGACCACCCCGAATTTCAGACATTAATACCATAATTTAGAAAAAGATCCGAGCTTAGGTCAAAGTATGAAACTTGTAGATAACATGTATATCTTGTTTTCCACCAAAACAAAACCTAACATATTGATATTTGATAGGTCAAAACACACCTCAAAGCCACTATTGTAAATTTGTGACTGACAGAGCCCTGTGTCAAATGTTTTTGTACGACCAGAAACCCATGTTTTTAGTGACCAAATCGAAATGTGGTTTTCATGAAAAGTGTATATAAAATATTGAACTATTTACTATCCAAAAATCAGACCTAGATACCGACGAATGGTCCCCAAAAATGTTTGTACACTCTCTATTGTAACTAGGTTCTGCTGATCCTTTTGTAGCTGACTGAATAAATTAGCCTATACCTCTAACTTGTTCCAAATCACTACCCTTAACACTATTCATGAAATTTGTAGGGGAAACATTAAAATAGAATATATCCAAATATCATACTCATACCTCTTGATTTGATCCCCCAAAACTGAGATCAACTTAGGCCCAATTTTTGTACTTTTCTCTGTAAAGTGCTGAATCATTTTCTCTTATATGAAATAAATGACCTATTTTTCTTAGGGTCTAACCTTAATGTTAAATATAAAAGTTATAGAAAATATTTGTGTCTAAATAGTGTTCAAAAATCAAAACTTAAATCCATATCTAAGTATCCTAAAACACTGTTGTCCTTTTTAAATTGACACTTAAATACCTACCCTTAAGTTGTTAAGTGTGCAGAGACATATTTTGTTGTAGGACTTGAAGTATAGACTTTAATTAAATTATATTGGATGACTAATGTTTTAAAGTGATTATATGAAGATTAAAATCCATACTTTAAAGTTTGAACCATGTCTTAAAAATTGTGACTTATGCTTCTTATGCTTATACTTAATGCTTTAGTGAGTTGTACCTTGTGATTTAAAGGTTTGTACCATATGCTATGTTGAGTTGTACACTTTGCTATGCTTAGTTGCATATCATGCCATTGTTAGTTGTGCGTTGGAATATAAGTTGTTATACCATGAGTATTGTGATTGTGGCACTGAAGACATCTTGTAGGTTACATATTGTATATTTTTTAGTTGTATCTTGATATGGTTAATATGGAGGAAAGCAGACATTTTTATCTTAATTAGTTAGTCCTGGTTGATGGGGGTGTTAACAATGGGCCATATACGTCTTGATCCGTATTACGTCCTGAGCTGCATCACGTCTTGAGCCGAACTGCCGCTATAGGTTGCTGTGATCGAGAATACTGATGTATGGGAACCTAATATATGGGAACGCAATGGTGCCATTCAGATTAGTGTGTTATGTATGATTTACTTTGGGCCACATACGTCTTGAGCCGTGTTACATCCTAAGCTATATCACGTCTAGAGCCGAACCGTCGCTATAGGCCGTGGTGATCGAGAACACTGACGTATGGGAGTCTAACATACGGGAACATAATGGTGTCATTCAGATTATTGTGTTGAGTATGATTGACTTTAGGCTATCTACGTCCTGAGCCATATTACGTCTTGAGCCGTGCTATGTCTTGAGCCAAACACTCGATATACGCCGCCGTGATCAGCAACGTTGGTGAATGGGAGCCTAATGTACGGGAACGTAATAGTGCCACTCGAAAATTCGATTAGTTGATTTATAATCGGGTTGAGTAAACACATTTGCATTACACTCTTCATTACCTACATAATTAGTTGTTTATTACTTATCTGTCTATTGAATTTATATATTTGCCTGTCTCCTTGATTTATAAATGCTTTAAGTGTTGTATGAGCGTTGTGGTGAATTTGTGCCATGAGATTGGTTAGAGAGTTTGGAGAGTTATCTTCTGGGCTTTGGCACATGGCATTCGTACCACATGTAAGGAGGAGAAGTTCTTAAAAAAAGTCACCCCCGAAGAAGAAGAAAGTTTTGAAGAATAAGGTGAGTGGCAGGAGTTAGTGGACCCCAACAATGCTTGCTGAAAATTCGAATCTTCTCCTTTTGTTTTTTTTGTTCAGTTTCCCTGTACTTATTTCAATTTTTGTAAATTTTTTGCGAAACTATAATAGTTATGTACTTTTGAACAGTTCAAAACTCTTAAAATGCAATATTTATGATATGTAAATATGAATGAATGGTTAGAATATTTTTTTTATCTATACTTATGTATGTCCCGACGTGCTCAGAGGACAGGGTGTCACAGTCTAACTTCCTAGGTGGTAGCATGATAGGCTCAGCTAAAGCCGATGAAAAGCTGAATAGTTGAGAGCTCTTCAGATTATTCTCCCACATTTCCACTAAATGCAACACACTTTTATTACCAAAATTCATTTCCATACATCTTTATTACGTGTAAAATTATTTTTCTATGCATGCCTAAACATTCAATAACTTCCTAGTATGGAATAACAAGTTATATGCGATCGCATAGCAGCACATGAGCCCATATGCAGGCACAAGGTACGCTATCCCTCTGCCTCTACACCTCTTTGAAGCATCCACTCCACTACCACTACCACACTACCATAGTGTCCTCGAGGGACTAACGTCGACTCACTAATTCGACTATTTGCCTACTAGGCCAATAACACGAAAAAGTGGGTCTACCAACTAAGATAAAAAATTCAAGCTCAATCCCATGCATATATCAAAGATTAGGGGAAAGACAAACACACATACAAACAGAGAGAGATTAAGAGCCTGTGTGGTTTCACTTAAAAGCTAATTTTTTGTGAGGATTATTCTATTTGTACAAATATAGTAGACTGGTGCATTCAATTCAATCCCTATTTCATAGTTCTAAAAGTACACTTCGACGCAGAGAAATTTTTTGTAGCGATTACGTGCAGAAATACAGTTAGGTTACTCTTTGCCGATTGGGCTGCATAAGATTAATTGACATAGCTCTGTTTGGGATAGCTTTTTCCATAGAATTTTTGTTGTTTTTTTCGTCTTTTCTAAACTTTTTACTGTTTTGGTAAAGATATTTTAATTTTTTGATTCATAATAATAAAATGAAAGCTGTTTGGACTAGAGTAAAAGCTACAAAAAAAGTCCAATCTAGAAAGTATCTTCGTTTAAACTAACGTAAAAAAAATTCACTAAAATTGAAAAAATGCCATATAAAAAAGTCTTTAAAAAGGCTATCCCAAACTAGGGGTGTACAATAAATTTGAGAAATCGAAAAATCAAACCAATCCGACCTCTATGGGCTGAGTTGGGTTGTTCAATTTTTATAAGTAATTGGTTTGGTCTTGAATTTTAAAAAATTCAAACCGATAATATTGGTTCGGTTCCTGGGTTAGTCCGACATTAACCCGAACCAACCTGAGAATCGAGCCGAATCAATCCGATTAATACAACGCACGCACACACACGCACGCACACACACGCGCTCGCGCGCGCGCGCGCGCACACACACACACACACACACACACACACACACACACACATATATATATATATATATATATATATAAACTATTAACCATTAGATTACATGTATGATTATTGTGAGATTCATATGAAAAAATAAAAAAAATTTCTAACTTCACAAATTAGAAAAAAAAAAGTCACTAGATTATATAATTATTAATAATTGTTATTTATTTGTTATATGGCATTTATTTCGGTGAATTTTTTTATTCGATATTTATTATTATTTTTACTAAATAGATTGTAAAATAATTATTTAAATTTTTATTTCAAGCTTTTATTATACTATATGGGTGCTAGCTTTTATTTTTTATTCATTTTAAATTTTTAAAACTTGTATATAGTAATTTTTTTTTCATGTGCACGAAGTAATTTTTAAAATTCATGGAACCGTGATTCCAAACTAAACCAACTTGATTTTTATTGGTTTCGTTTGGTTGGTTTGGTTCTACAATATGATTGGGTTGGTTCTGAATGTAAAAAATTAGAACCGATAAAAAATGGTTCGGTCGTCATAAATTTAGTATAAAATTGAATCAAATCAACCCATGTACACTCCTATTCTAAATAAAGCCTCATTTTCCTAATAGCATTCAAATTTTTCTGATGGTCATTAGAAACAAGAAAATGTTAAGTAGACTTTGCCGTTGCAGGTCCTTTTTCTTCCGCTAAAATGGACCTCCTTTTTTGTTGTGCTTGTTCACCGCGGCACAAAATCATGAAGAAACTGGAATAACTCAAAAAGAGAGTCGCGCCTAGTCAGTCAAACCAACTATTCTCTTCTCAAAGTAATAAACAGATCTTTTTCTAATTAGGCCTCTATCAATGCAATGAAAAAACCGGCAGGTTACATGAGCATCAGCACTAGGATTGTGAACAAGATGGCATCCCAATCCAAATTGGGTAAAACATACATCTTAGATTTTTGGAAAATAATCTTAAGTCCAATATGTTATTGAAATCATTAATGCTATCCTTAATCATGGCACGATGTTGGTCATTAGCATGAGAAAAAAGAAAATGGTCGTATGCAAAGAAAAAAGACAACATTTAAGTTATATCGTCTGGTTTTTTTAAAAGGCGAACTAACATTTTTTCATCTATTTTTAAATATAAAAAAATCTATACACATCCCAAACACTTTAACTTTTTAAAAGTAAAATTATAATAATATCCTCGATCAACCATTCTCACAAAAAAAATGGTACTAACATTCCAAACATTACAACATAAAAATAAAAAGGGCATATTAAACAATTTAATAAAAGTAGAAAAGCTACTATAAACAATTACCACAAACAATAGCTAACTTCTTTTCTTATTCCTCTTATTCTAAAAAAATGCTATATTTTTTAAAATTCAAATTTTTTAAATATCCCAAACAAAACTTAAAACTCAGTTAAAGAAAAATCGTAGATTCGTAAAACTCTCCATCCCACTATTATTAGAGTATAAATAAATAAATAAATATATATATATATATATAATCTTGAGAACATGCGAAAAATCTTAAGAGCTTGGGAAAAGAGTTTGTGATGGGTCACATCCAAGTTCAAGCCCTTTTGGGCATCCTACAGTCCCTGCCCCCTTTTTTCAAGGGGCTTTTAGTAAAAAATTTAAACAAATAAATTTTAATGTGTAAAATTCATTAATAAAAATTTTAACATGCGAGATTCGATCGCCTACAACATAGTAATATAAACAGATAAATTTATATATAATGCATATAGATAAATTTATCTGTCGTTTTTTCTAGCATTAACAAATATTGGTCAGATAAATTTATCTATTAAGTCAAATAAGTACAAGTAACAGATAAATTTATCTATTTTTTATAGTATTAATAAATACTAGACAAATAAATTTATCTGTTTAGTGAAACAAGTATAATTTAACAGATAAATTTATCTGTCTACTTTTTTATATAAGACTGATAAATTTATATGTGTGCTTATTTATATAGGACAAATAAATTTATCTGTATGCCTTATACGTGTTTTGAAAAAATACATTATTCTTCATATAGATAAATTTATCTATATACTTATTTATACAAAATAGATAAATTTATTTGTATGTTTTGAAAATTGTACAGATAAATTTATCTATTCAAGTATCCAACTAGATCTCGCGCGTTAAAACCGGATCTCGTGCGTTAAAATTTATTATGGTGGATGAAAAATAAAACCGACGCTACTTTAAGAACTTAAAACTAATTTTTTGTTTTTTCAAACACTGGGAAAGGAATTTATTTGTTTTATTGGTCTGTGACAGTTCTTTTTGCTATCTTCAACTTTATTATAAAAATTTATTTATTTATTTATTTTGAAAGTCAAATAAAATAAATTAAAATTATTTATTACAACATATTATTAAATTTTGTTACATGTGTTTGATTATTACAATTAAATAACCTCGACGATGGCTGACGTTGTTAAAACCTCACACTGTTTAGCGTTGTGTAAATTTAATAACTCATTTCATGGATATAATTATTAAAAATAAAATAACACTAAAGATGTGTGTCGTTGTTAAAATGTTACACTACTTTGAGTCATTTAAGAATTAATAATCAAAACTTTTAAAAAAAAATTCAATATATATATATATATTGGGCTGTATACTGCCAATGCTAATCAAATGGATTCATCCCAGAGGAATTTATCAAGATCTTATAGCATGAAAAGCAGCCAAGTTATTAGACATGAATTCCCTTGGACAAATTTAAAGTTCCAAATGCATCAGCAAAATCTTTCCTACAGCAGATGAAGAATCGTTATAGGGACCCAACCTGCTTTAATTATTTTAATTAAATAATTATGTGATTAACAATGTTGAGTCAAAAAATATATATGTTGTGATTTTCATTTCCGATAAAAGGCTTGTGGGATCCGTACCTTTTTATCGATTTTTTAATATTATTTTTAAATATCTTAGAATTTTAGAGAAATTGTTTTAAATTATTTTGTATATATATATATATATATATATATATTTGAGGGCATGTATACATGTGTGTTGTATGTATATATGTATAATATGTATATTGAAATTGTGTATATATATAACTATATGTATATATATACATGGGTAGTGGAGGAGCTGGGGTTTTTATTTGCTTTCTTCACCATTTTGGAGGTTTAGAGCTCAAAACACATAATACCATGGAAGGAAAAGTTGATTTACGCGATGAGGGCTGCGTTTATAACAAAGTGAAATCTCGTTTGAACGATTTTGAATTTTTGGGTGTGCTCAAATTTGGGAATTTTAGCTCTTTTAAATAGGATTCTTGACTAATCTTGAATAACTGCGTTAAATATGTGATTAAACGTATTTTTTTGAAAAAAATCATATGAGATTTATTTTTGAATTGAAGGCCCTAATTAGTGTGGAGAGTTTAAGAAGTGATTGTGTTAATTTGAAGTTGAGTATGTAATTATAGAAGTGATTGTGTTAATCAGATGTTGATTTCTAGTATATGTTGGAAATTAAGCAGTTGTTCAAAATGTGGGCAATTTCATTCATGAGATTGGAGATTGTATGTATGTACTACATTATAGAGATGATTTGTGGAAGTTTGTAATTATGAGTTGATTAGTTTGTGTGGCGACATTAGCTTGTGTGGTAACATTAGGCTATGTGACGACATTAGCTTGTGTGGTAATATTAGCATGTGTGGCAATATGGTATTTAATTAAACCCATGGAATGAGAATTGTGAAAATTATGAAGACAAGAGAACCTATCTTTATCGTTTATCCATTGATGAGAAAGTTGGGTCATGTAAATTACATATTTCTTAGAATTTATTGAAAATATATTTGGAGATTACCTGTGTATTATGTATGGTATTCACATAATTGTCTTTTTCATATCATGCATTCATTCATAGTTGATCCTTTTCTATTGAGTTTTGGCTCACGTTGTTCAAAATAAAATCTTTCAAGTGCTTGAGAAGATTCTTTAGCATAGAAGTGACCCAAGATATGTTTGTTATCGTTTGTAATCGAGATAGAATGTGTATTGTTTTTGTATTCAGAATACAAGTGTTGTAATAAATTTGTGTCAAAAACATAGTTTTGTAAGACCTTAAGGCCAAATTCTTATGATTTTTAGATGTTTGGATGTAGTGTGCCTCTTGGGTAGAAGTTTAAAATCCACTTTGAAGACTCTATAAATGTTTTCTAAAGTTTTAGTATCTTTATTTTGTATGAAAACATGTTTGGATGAGTGGTGGAGCTTTAAAATCTCAAAAAGAAAACATTTCTCACGCACCAGACCGATCGATCGGTCTTTAGATAGATTGATCTGTCTTGGTATAATCTCAATTTCTCTGTTGCGAGCTTGAAAAAATTGCGAACAAAAGACTGATTGAGCAGTCTGATGCGTGGTCCAAATTTTTTTTTTAAATCAGCATATCTACCTCATTCGAACTCCGATCACGGTCATACTTGTTCTCAAATTGAAGTCCCAAAAGTCATCTTTCTAATGGCGTCGAGTCATTCTTTTACACCTTGGGCTATATGTATGAACTCTTTGCTCTCGAATTTCATGGTGTCGGGTTTTCAAATCCGAGGGTGTGATTTGGACCTTTTTGTTTTAACCCTTGACTTTCACATTATTTTGTTGACCGTTGAAATTAACTTTACTCTTTGGAAATCATTCTTTTGTTGTTGAATCTTTCTCTCTATGTCTTGGCTTCGGGGTGTGACAATAGCAACCCTGACAATTATCTTCCATCTTTTTGAAATAAGATATATTATTTAACATGTTCATTGGGCTGTTTCCAATGGAACATGGACCTTTTAAGGTTAATTCGACCTCGATGGCCCCTCTCTACTATCACTTTTTAACTTGCTGACGATCGTAAGTTTCTGTGAAAGAGAAGCTTATAAGCTCTGCATCATTGATACTCTCTGTCATCATGACCAAAACCCATATTATATTTTCCCTCTCTAATACTTCGGTCTGTATCCCTATGAATTGATCCGAGCAATGAATTTTTCATTCTCTTTATCCCAAACTATTTAGTCCCATTGAGTTCCTTTAAATAGTTTTAGGCATTTGCTTCTCATATTCTGCCATTTTTGGCCTAAGCACTCAGGCTATACAAACACTTTACCATTCTTTGGCATTTTCCACTATATATTTTTCAAGTAAAGAATGACACATCCATGAATTAATAAACCAAGCGATAATAAATGTGAACAATACATCACTTTCTACATCAAGAGTCTCGAAGTAACAACATATGTCATTTATACTTTAAAAGGAACATCAAGGTTCTACATCAAGGTTCCTAAAGAAACCTCCATTGCCATTTATACTAAAAAAACATCAATGCTCCCAAAATAACAACCATTGTCATTTATACTAAAAAATAAACATCAATGTTCCAAAAATAATAACCATTGTAGTTTATACTAAAAAAACATAAAGGTTCTACATCAAGATCGGTCTCAACATTAAATGGAAGCTCGTCTTCTTCTTCTTGATCACGCTCCCCCATTAATGCATCTTCTTCATCAACACCCTCAGCTTGTGATCGTCGAATAAGTTCTAGTTCAATATCGTTTCTACGCAAACGAGTTATGGTAGAATCTTCGACGACAGTAGGTAAAACCTCAGTAGTTTCATCTTGATAGAACACATCATTTGGAGCATCATTGGGTTTTGAACCATTCATCTCTAGCACTTCCCATATACCTTGACGTTGGATTCATTCTATGACATTCTATTTCTCACCAATTTTGGTATCATTAACATATAATACTTGTTGGACTTGACTTGATAACATAATACAATCATCTTTATATTATCGACTTCTTACATTAATACTTATGCAATGTACATCGTTGCGAAAAGTCCTATGATACCAGTATCGAACCATTCACATTGGAACAAAATAACTTTATATCTAAGAAAATATGTAATTTTCCACATTTTGGGCATGTAACCTTAGAATTTTTTAGGTTGGCCTTCTTGGTCCCCTTCCACAACTAATCTACTATTTTGACTTTTGTGTCGATTATCGCAGTTACTAGTATGGAATCTAACTCCATTACAAACGCACCCCGAATATATCTTTCATCAAATTCTTTCCATTCCTAACCATCAACCGGATGTCTTAGCAACATATCAGTAGTTTCTTTCTTTGACATGTACAATTTTTTCAACATGATGTATCTTAATATTGAATACCTTCATAACTATAACCATGTCAAACAAATTGTTGCTCCATTTATTGTACACCTTAACATGAAGCATCTTAACAACAAACGCCAACATAGTCATTGTACGTTGCGCATCATCAAACAACATATCAAAATTTCAAACATCTTTCTTCTCAAAACTATCAACCAATTCATCAATATTATTATCCATATGCCACCCTTGTAAAGTTCTTCTAACATTTCTGGCAATTGGTCATCGTTCTTAGTCACTTCCCTTGACATTTTATCCCCAATACTTTCATTAACATCGTGATCTTCAACATTGGGTACACGAGATTGATGACTGTAAACAAGTTCCATGTGGCACAACCAAGTCTTATAAGAGTGTGACATTCCCTTTCGAATCAAGTGAATGTAGACAATTTTACAACTATGTTGTTTTCCTTCAATCAAGCAATTGACACACGGACACCGAATCTTATCCTCGGGTCTTATGTTTTTCATCAAAATTCAATAAATGACTCCACTCCTTCTTTATATTGTTTACTTGTTAATTTATTTTTTATCGTCATCCAACCCTTGTCCAATTTCTACTACCTGTAAATTAGTTAAACCTACATGCGTCAATGCGTACTAAGTTCTATAACTTCATCCTATTTTGGTAGAGGTTCTTCTCCTATTCAGAATTACATAGTGTATATCGTAGGAAGTAGCTCACTCTGACTACTCCATCCCTAAAGAAAATTTGACAACACTCGACCTAAGTAAGCACACGAAAAACTTTTTAACCATAAACTTTTTGCTACACCAAACCTAAGTAAGCACACGGAGAACTTTTTAACCGTGAATTTTTTGCTTAGACATGTGTTCGGTGCTCTTGTCATTACCTAGGTCGTTTAATAGTGTTTTTTTTTTTGTTTTCACCCCCTAAAGAAATTTTTGGGTTAATAAATAAAAAGCGCAAAAAGGTAAAAAAACAATAAGAAAAAAACTAGAAATTTAGGTTGCCAAACAAGAGAATATAATTTTTTTGATTGTAAGTCAACAAATTTAAAAAATAAGCTAATTTTAAGCTGGAAATCCAAAAAAAAAATGTTATTTATAAAGTGGTAGTCTCTCTTCATTTTGTTTTTTTATAGTGGGATATTTTTTCACATGATTTGTTTTCGAAAGTAGTTTGAAGTCACTTTTTACTTGTTTTGCTTAAATTTTTTTTAAAAACCTTTAATATAACAACTACATTTTCCTTATTTACTGGCGGCTTAAAGTTATAACTCACAAAAAAAAGCTTTTTACTTATTATTTCAAGCAAAAAAAGTTAAAAATCAAGTTTCCAACCAAGCACTAGTCAACTAAACATAAGAAGGGTTGGATAATCTTGAAATCTCTTGAGTAAAAGCAGTACCGGACCAAACAACATGTGCTAGTTTTTCCTATGTACATTGCTTTGGGCGAGCCCAACGAATTAAATCAAGGTACTATTATTTTTAAATAAGATTTATTCACAAAAAATTTACGTGTATTTTGTTTAAAGTCATTCATTGGAATGGAGGACCCATTATTGCCTTTTCCATAATTGCATAAACACCATTGCCATATTGAGAGAAAACATGTCAAATACGAAAAAATTCAATATTTAAGGAATTCGATATTCTTCAAATTAATAAAGAAGAATTCATTTTTTATCGAAAAAGAGAAACAAAATTTATTAAGTTAAGAGTCAGAACAGCATGAAATAGACATACAAAGAGGCCTCAACCATGTCCAAGCAAGCAACAAAGCAACAAAACAAAAAAGAGAGTGAAGCTTATAATTCAGTAGGCAAGGTGCCTGCTAGAGTTGCAAACAAACACAAGAGAGAGAGAGAGAGAGAGAGAGAGAGAAAAGAAGAGACCACTGATCTAACATCACATAACAACTAGAACCCCAACTTGAATTTGCCTTCCTTCATTAGGAGCTAATTGATTACGACCGAGTTTCATGAACTTCCAACCCATCATATAAGAATCACTAAGTTCAATCTTAGAGATTAAATTCTTAAATACTCTATACCTTTGCTCATCCTATTGCAGTTGGCCTTTCCAATTCTCATTTTTCATTGAAGTGTCCTCCTAGGCACCATGAACTATTAGAGATTGATTTAAGGGAGATTGATTCCTT
The DNA here is from genome assembly GCA_034768845.1 of Heliamphora exappendiculata. NCBI lineage: Eukaryota > Viridiplantae > Streptophyta > Magnoliopsida > Ericales > Sarraceniaceae > Heliamphora > Heliamphora exappendiculata. Next base: position 30,045 of record JAOTRH010416051.1, read on the forward strand.
CCAAGGTCTTAATCTGACACCTTTCTTCCAAGGTTGTTACTGTTAGATTTTTATACTAAAAATCATATTTTGATTATTTAGTATTTGATTTTATTTTAATCAAATCTACTTTTTTCATTTTAATGAGACTTTGTACAAGCAATGTTTGCGTTACATTACTTATTACATGTTGTGCATGAATATTTTTTATTCTACATAGTAGTTAACCTAGCGTGTATAATTTGGCTTACACACGGAAGACCTGTTTATCAGTTCTTATAAAATATAAGTTTTGGTTCGAAGCCTTAGATGGATTTGGACGCATTATTGATACTGATGTAGCACAATATTTTAGTAGATCTGTCTTAATTATGAAAAACGGTAATAGTCTTAATTAATTTTTCGACTTATTGTGCTAGTACACTTTATATGTATTGAATAGGACCGCGTTAGGGTCATTAATTTTATACTGATCATATAAATTAATTTACACTAGATGGTTATTATGAATACTTATCCTCTTAATTCTAAAATAATTATTAAACAAGTATATTTAATTTTTATTATTTTGATTCATTAAAAAGTATGATCTTTTATGGGTTAATAATCCATGTGAGTTGCATAACAGCATTACCTATATAGTGAATATTAATTCTTGATGGGATTCACGTCTCGAATACGAATTGTCGATATCCTCTTAAAGATGTTTGTAAGTTTTGATTATGTCAAATTCTATAGGTGAATTTTATAATCTGACATATCAAATAAGTTAAGTAAGTTGATCTTAAAGAATTACGAAAAGGTCGATTAGATATAATTGTCAGTAATTTAATTTAATCGACAGGTATTTGAAATCTTAACATGGACCAGAATAATAAGCACTTAATAATGAGAGTTCGAATATTCAGTTTTGAGAGTACTGCTTGGAGTGTAATTATAATTTTTTAATGGTATGAATTGTAATTTATATTTTTAGAAAAGTGTTTTAGGGTTGAAGTTAGTTTTCCTAATTATATTTGAAGTTCGTGTCTTATTCACATATGAGGGTTTTGGACAAAGCTACCACTACTGCTTTTAGATTTCTGTTACTAATTTTAGCTATAAGTTATAAATTTTTTCAAATACCCACAACTTTTTCTACAACTTGTAACTACTTTTTTTATTTCAGTTATAAGTTACAATTTTTACCAAAAACTCACAATTTTTACTACAAATTACAATCTATAAGTTACTAGTTTTAAAAATGTCAAACACCACCGCTGCTGTCATAAACCTAGCCACCATATAGGATATACGATATATTAGTTCTCATACAGTCTAGGGTTTTCACGTATTGTGAAAATCAATAAGAGAAAATATAGCAAGTTTGGGTTTTGGAATACGAATGATCTAAACCCACCTTAGTTCATGTTTCGACATTCGAGAATACATCAGAAGATCTAGGTTGGAGAAAAAATTACTGATTCGTCGCGTTGATTTTCATATTCAAGTTCAATTGCTAAAAACGTGATCAAACCAAAAGGATCTCACAGGTAAAACTATATTTCGCCTCAGGGGTGTACCGGATTTCAATTTTGAAAGCTTGAATATTTGCGGGTTTTCGATATCACGTTTTTGCAGTTTGTTTTTTATTCGATTCCTATGCACCATTAATGTTTCCAGGGATTTCGGTCCCTTTAATTGCCATTCTTATCTTCTCTAAATTCCAAATCTATGACATTCCATGAAACTAACTTCATTAGAACCTTATGAACTTGTGCAGTATTATTCAGTGGCGACTCCAAAATTTTTTATTAATGAGGTTATTAAAAAATTTAAATTTTATTTATTATATAAAATAATTTTTACACTAATTAATAATTAATAATTAATTATCTATTATTAGCATACTGCAAATTGAATTACACGTATCAATTAATAGGTGGAAAACACTTTTAAAATAATTATGTTGTTGTTTTGACCAAAAAAAATATATAAATACATGAATTTTTGCAAATGTATTCGACGAAAATTTATATTTTAAAATCGATGCATTATAGTTAGTTGTCAATAGTATCAAAAATATTATTTTTAATGTGTGATCAAGCATTTATTGAATCAAACAACATAAATAACTAACTTAGTATTCAACTCTATAAAACAGTTGTCAAGCTCTTAAAATTGTATATTTATGATAGTAAAAAATAACTAAATAAGATAATAGTATAATTAAATTTGTGATTTGTGAATTCTTGTATCATTGTTTTTTAAGAACTACGAATGTATCATTTATGTACGAAATAAAAATACTAAAAGAAATAATATAATACAATGCGTTGAAGACAATTATACATTATTTTATATTATTATGGGGTCAATTATATTTTTTTAATGGAGTCAATTATATTTTTTTGTTAGAATCAATTATACATTAACTAAAAAATTATTATAATATTAATTTTTTAAAAAAATTTCATGGGGTCAATTGACCTCACAAATCTGTAAATAGCGTCACCCCTGGTATTATTACTTTAGGTCCTCATCCTTTGCTTCCATGTCCATAATCCTCCTATTAGCTTCCTCTTGATCCTTCCTAAAGTTCAAGTCCAACAATTTTCATGTTTCTAGCGTCATTTCAACTCCATTCTTTATCAGTAGATTCTTGTTCTAAATGACTGGGGTAGATAGGGACATTAGGTCAATGCTTGTTAAGTGTTAGTTTCTACCTTTTTGGTTTTAAGCTTCTTCTTAGCACAAGATTTGTTAAAGGCGAGATATATTAGGTCAGCCAGTCGATTCTTCGTCTTTCCTTTCCTCGGTATTGATCTACATTTAGAATTTAGACCCTTAGAGGCAACCAATTTAAGGACTAGTATTCCCTTCTTTGGTTGTTGTATTTCCTCTGGTGGTGCACAACTAAGCTATCCTAGACTGCTGTTGGGGGCTGGCCTTTCGTCATTGGAGATTGAGAAGCTTTCCATCATCGGAAGGACTAAGCTTTTCTCCCTAAGATAGCTTTTTCCTATCACCAGTTTACTGTATCTCCTTTGCTTGATGTTGAATTTTATCGATGTTGTCCAAATTTACTTGTAGATGTATCGGAATCTTCATCGTTTTTAATGGTAGGGTTGCCTGGATTGGGTGTAGAAGCTCCCCGAGCATGCAAACTTTAGTATTCACCTTTAGAGCACTGTATCTTGCAGATGAGTTTACCAACTTTAAAGGATCTGGATTACAAAATGGGGTTGGTTCTTTCAGTGGTGACCAAGACGCTTCCCACGCCAAGATCCTTCCTCAAGCTTGTTCTGGCATCGACACTTATAACCTCTCCTCAAGTTTCCTCTTAGTGAAAGCGCTTGTGTTCCAAGTATGAAGAGAAACACTTTCAATATTAATCCAAACCCTCCTTGTAAGGTTTGTTTCTCTCTACCTCCATTTATAAACAACATCAAACCAGTTTTCTAACTAATTTCTTGCATTCAGAATGAAACTGTTCCTATCCTCGTTGTTTAGGAATTGGAGTACTTTGAGGCCTCCAAGGGGGGAGATTTTCATAAAGTGGACTCCTTATTTCATAATCTCCTTAAGAATACTGATGATTTTCTAGTCTTTCACAATACCTACTGCATAACTTCTGGTCCAATCTTCATCAATATGTGTGGCATCAATGATCTCGTCTTCATTTTTTACATCTTCTTAACCCTTCAAATGCATGTGGTCCAATTGTGCCTCGTCCATTTGATCCAAGGGATGTTGAGGTCCCCCATAAATGTTTCTTCAATTTCTCTCTTCGTGGAGTGATAGTTCCTTTTATCATATATTGTAATTGCTTCGTCTACAAACTATCATCTATCTAGGCACCATGCATTATTGTATCTCTTTATGGCATATATTTCATTCTTTACATATTTAAATCTCACAAATCCAAACTTGCTTTCATTTCTAAACCTCCTCTTTTTAGGAATGTATACATCAAGGACTTGGCCACAGTGACGAAAGATCCATGATAGCCATTCCTGGTTAACCTTTATTGGGAGATTGTCCACGAAGGTGGTTACCATCTCAGTGCAACACCATTCCCTAAGCTACTGGTCTTGCGGGAGGTGACCTCTTTGGTGGTGAGCTGGAACCATTGAGGCAAAACATCGAACAATTGATGTGCTCTTTGTGTAGCTCAATCATTGACTCGTTTTCCTACCAATCGCATAAAATCTAAACCATTCCATGGATACAGAACAACACCAACAGCCTCCAAACCGATTCCCAAACACTATGAATCAAAAGTGTTGAAGAAACCAAAACCACAAGAAACAACAAAGTAAAACCCTAAAATCGCATTTCATGGATTTGTTAACTCCAAAACCCCAAAAGCAACCTGGTTTTTCTCCACCAGAAATCGCATCCATAAGAGAAGATCGAAGACTCAAACCCCCAGATTCCAAACTGCGAGAGAACATGAAGAGAAATTGTAACCAATTTTTGTCAATCTTTAGTAGTTACCTCAGCTAGGATTCCACTTTTCCTTCAGCAGGCTAATTTATTTTCTAGGAAAGCGAGTAATTTAATAATAACTACAACTTTTTGAATACGTTTTTCCATTATATTCTTACAAGTTGGATATCGTATTCGCAAAAACATTCCATGGTAATGCACCTAAGATTCATTTACAAATGAGACAAAAAAATCGTGTGTTATAAGGAAGTTGTGGATTTTGAAGGAAGGGATGATTATATGGTTTTTTTTGATTGACTTGCCAATTGAGGGGTTTTTAATTGCTATGATGTGTCGGAGGATTGAATAGTAAGATTGTTGAGGTCAAAAAAAAAATTTGGGCACAATATTTCAGCATGGTTTTGACGAAGATATATGATTGGAATTGCCACCTGTAAACATATGATAAGCAATGAAAGAGTATACAAAAGACATCGATGCCTACATTAGTACATTAGAACCGTAGTCATATAAAAAAATAAAAGTATTCGATACATTTTTTACTTAAATTGATACGTATATACCACATCAAAGCATCAAAATTCATAGGCATATTGAATACATACTCGATCCTCGTATTATGATATTTTTCATATAAAATGTTTTGTGACAAAAAAAAAACCAATGAAAACTTAACTGGAGCAAACATACCTATGCGGTATGTATTTGAGGCATGCCCAGGTAGTGTAAGATCCAATGGAGAAGCCATTCACACAAATTTATATCCCAAATGAAACTGATCAATTAGCTCTTGAACGTCATATGCCTTACTTTTCACTGACTAATTTGGGTTTAGATTGCTTTCTCAATACCCACCTCTGTCGTATGTTAAAATATGTGCCAACAATGGTGGCGTGACCAACAGTAGTGGTGTGACCAGCAGCGACGGTGGTGCGACCAACAGTGGCATGACCAACAGTGGTGGGGAGCGACCTGCAACGATGAAATTACAAGTAGTGGCGACAACGCAGGTATAGCAGACACGACCACTAGTGGCGATGGAGCATACAATGATAGCGGCTAACAACTCTGGAGCATACAATGGAAACCAACAATGTTGAAGTGTATAACTAGGGATCAAGGGTGGTGACCACCAGCGACGATGCAAGGAGGATGAAGAAATCGTCTACATAAGGAGGATGGGGAAGGCGGTAGCACAAGTGTAATTTGAGGATAGGTTTCTTTGTGTATGGAGCACAACTGGTTAGAAAAATAGGTTTTTTTTAAAAAAAAATTCTGAATGTAATTCAAAACAACGTCATTTTTGTTGGGCCCGAAAATCAAGATCCATAGATGATGTATATGAATCATATAAAAATATTTTGATGGGCAAGTGCCAAAACAAACTCCAGATTAAAACTTTTTGATATTAAACAATCAAAAATAATAAATCAGTACAACTCCCAAAGTTAGAAAAGAATCATACCTACGAAATCTGTCCAATTTGATTTCGTTTTCGACAATAAAATTTAGTTTAAAGATCAACACGGTTATTGGCTGGCAATCATTTCTCCAATTAAATCTTCTGTCGTATTTTTTAACGCCAAGAACACGATTAAAGTGTGAATTTTGTTCTTTGTGTTCTTCAAACCCTAACTGGCTACATTTATATTTTCACGAAAGACATGGAAACCATAATTTTGAAGACTAAATCAATTAATTGTGGTGGCCAGAGTTTATAACAGCGTTTTTATAGGCTATAACAGGGACTTGTGAAGTAAATAAGACACAGACTCCTAATGTAATTATAAAATCCTACCTCAATACAAAAGTAATTTCATAAAACATAAATTATAATTCATTTCATTAAAAAATTATAATTGTATTTCCAGCCTTATTCTCAAAATCAAATTATTTGAGCTCATGTTATAAAATTATTATCTATTCTCTTCCACGTTAAGATTATAAATACCCGCCGATTAAATCAAATTACTGACATTTTTATTAAGTCGACTTTTTCAAAAAATTCTTAAGACCTTTCGCTTAACTTATTCGACGTACCGAATTATGAAATCCACCAGCCGGGTTTGGCACGATTAAAACTTATAAACTTCTTTAAGGAAATATCATCAATCCTGATCACAGGACGTGGATTCCGTTAATAATTAATATCCACCATATAATTAAGACCGTTATCCAACTCATTGGGATTATTGACCCGTAAAAGATCACACCATTTAATGAGCCAAAATAACGAATATTACATATATGTATATAATAATTATTTCGGGATTAAGATTATATGCATTCATAATAATCAGGAGGTGTGAATTAATTTATATAGTTAATATAAAATTAATTACTCTAATGTGTTCCTGTTTAATATACACAAAATGTACTAGTACAATGAGTCGGAACAATTGTTGAAACAATTACTGTTTTTCATAATCAAGACAGATCTATTAAAATACTGTGCTACAGTTCTACTGATAGTGTGTCCAATTCTATATAAAACTGTGAACAGAAAACTTATATTCTACTAGAACCGATAATGTGGTCTTTTGCGTGTAAGTCGAACTCTACATACCAGATTAAATACTATATAAAATAAAATACACTCATGTATAATATTAAATAAATAATAATAAAGCATACATTGCTCGTATAAATTATCGTTAAAATGAAAAAAACTAATTTTATTAATAAATAAAATTAAATACTAAAATATAAAATATGATTTTCAGTATACAATTTTAACAGTTTTAATAAAAGTAACTTTTCTTGACCATAAATGCTAGTAAGGAAAAGTTTTTAATTTTTTCCGACCAAATAATTTGGTGGCCAAAACATATAAATAATATTTTGTATATCATCACCGACTAAAAATAATATGGTCGCCAAATATAGTCCTTTAACGACTAAAGTTTTGTATCTTCGCCGACCAAATTTAATTTTGGTCACCAAATGAATACCCTTTCTGACCAAACTATATATAGTCAACAAATGGATCCCCTTCACCGACAAAAAAAATATTTGGTTGCCAAATGTGCACTCCTCGCTAATGAAAATTTTTTTGGTAGTCAAAAGTGATCGCCAAAAGTGTATTTTCTTGTAGTATTATAACCATGAGTAGAAGAAATGATGAAAAAGTAAGAAAATTTGTGAGAAAAGTTTGCCAAGTGTCCTATTTTTCTCATGCATACATGGCCTTGTCTTATAAATTCAATCACTTGCATATACAAAGGAAGGGAAATGGGAGAGGGGGTGCACAGCCAAGAGGGGGTTTAGGGCTTGATATGAAATAAAATTTTGATGTAAAAATGGACATTGTATGTATAAAGATATACATCTCTTTGTTTAAAATAAGTATAAAGTAAGAGTAAGATTCTTTTTTTTTTTGAATTTTGATATGATATTAAGATATGTTTGGCATCCTATATTAATTATTTGTACAAGAGAATTATTACATGTTTAAAATATATATTTAAGGTGGCATGGATAAAAAGTGAGTCAAATGAAAAATTTTAAAATAGGTCTTGTAAGCAATTATGGTGTACACATTTTTTTTTGGAGTTCCAAACAAGCAACCAAGCTTGAATTTTGGTCAAAGATGGATTAAAAATCTAATTTTATTTTGTGTGTGTGTGTGTATAAGATTTTGTTTTGAGTAAAAGGAAAGAAAATGAAGAAAATTTCATTTTGGTGGGACAAAAGGACCTATCCTACATGGCATGACAATATAATAGCACTATTCATTCTCTCTCCTCTTTGGCCTGCCAGGGGTCTTTAGGCTCATGGTTTTGGGCATTATTAAGCTCCAACTTAAGTTTAAGGTATGGCCTTGAGATAAAAGTTTCAAAAAGTTTAAGGTAGTGGCCCAATATCTCTTATGTTTTAAAAAAAAAATCTAAAACTTGGGCTTATGATCATATGTTACATTTGGATGAAAGCGCAATCATTCCATGGACCTTTTAATAAGGCCCAAGCTAGACCCAAAACCTATAAGAGTGGCCCACTCAATTTTTTGTTTTCGTGGTTAATGAAAAATTAGTTAATTTTGACAAAAAATAATTTTCTTTTAAAGGAAAAAAAATATTTTCTATACATAACGAGATAGACTAGTTCATATAGCACTCTTGTCATCGCCAACGTGACCACGCTGCTATTGGCCCCGCTGTCTATATTATCATTGCCACGTTTTTACTAATGATGTTATTACTGTCACCGTGCTTTCATTGCCGACTCTATAACATCTAATAGTATCAACATTTTTAGAAACAAAACACCAAAATAAGTTTTCTACAAAAAAAAAATTTCAGAAGTATTTTCTACAAAAAAAATTTAAAATAAAAACCACCAAAACAAATAGAACCTTAGTTATTTGGTATCCAATCCCTAATGCTTAATTTTACGAGCTCGGAACTTTAAAAGATCAAAAAAGTTCAAACCATATAGTACTGTGTTAATATTAGGGTTAATTATGATGATGGCCCATCAATTATCACTTAATATCACTTAACTCCCCTAGCTATAAAACCTTACATTTGGACACGTCAATGTGAAATTTGAATCACCTCCATCCCCCCAAAAGGGGAGGTTAATCACTTTCATCCTCCAAAAAGGGGAGGTTAAGCTATTAAAATGCATTTCTCAGTTCCAATAATCTTGACCATTGCTTATTAGTAGAAGCAGTCTTCTGTTCACCAACATCTGCAATTGAAGTTCTTTTGGTCAATCAATTACTCAACTCAGTAAATGGTCTGCCTAAATTATATAACCTACATATATGCTTTTATGATAAACTAAATTTCATCCCTTTATGTTTGTCCCAAAAGACACATAAGAGATGTAATTGAAATTGAGAAAACTAGCTTAACCCCTCTTGGTCTTGGCCTTTTTCTAATGGTGAGCAACAGAAATGCCATTTTAGGGCTCTATTTTAACAATTTTCATTTAAGGCCCTGATTGGTAAAATGTGTTTTTTAGGCTAAAAACACACTCAAAGAAAGAAGTCAACCTCTCTTGTTTGTGCAAAAAGAAAAGCTAAAAGCCAAATCAAAAACATCAATTTCTACACAACAAATTCTGGCCGGTTAAAAAAGATAATAAAAACCTTATTTACTACTCATGTCAAGTATATATATAATCAACTATATAGAATGCAAATATTATCTTACTTTTAAAGAAAAAAAGTCAATATTTTACCCAAACAACCAAATTTTAAAAAGTTAGCTTAAAATCTAATTTATCAACGGATCTACTTCTAACGCTTCTAACATAATTGAACTTGTTGGCTAAAAATGTTTTATTTAAAAAATAAAAAAAAACATAGATAGTTACCAATCATGGCCTAATTTTAGCTCCTTCATGGTTTTTATAAGATTTGTGTTTTTTTAGAAAAAGAAAAATCTACAAGTTGTATTGTTTGGCATAATAAAAATGGTCATTAACTTTTTTTCTTTTAAAAAAAGTATGTTCACATTTCAAATAATCTATCTTTTTATTTGTATAAAATGACAATGGAGGTGTTTAGTATTGTTAAATAAACTTAGTTACTTTTAGATTACAACAGAAGAATTTATTAATTTTCACTTTAAGTAAAAGTGATTTTAATATTTAGTAATGCTGCAAATTTATAGCCAATCAAAACTAGTTAATGCTAAGAGTAGAAACTGAGAAGCATCTCAAACCTGTTTCTTAAAAATACTTCTTGTTAGCAAACCGCAACCAAAAAAAAAAAACAAAGTTTCAAGAAGCTAAAAGCTTGAAGTTGAAGTTTTGCCATACAAATTTAAATAAGTTTTTTTTAAGCTAAAAGCTGAAAAGCAGGTTTAATAAGTTTTTCCAAACACCCCAATAACTCAACAAAAATGTTAACTCTTCTAAAATTTATGAAAATTCAAAATGAAATCCCAAATTAGCTTAAAATGAAAAAGTGAAGGCTTATAGACATTTGAACAAAAGCAAAAATAAAAACAAGAGGTCCATCTCAAATAATTTTAGAAGTAAAGAAGTCACATTATGTCACGTAATCTAACTTTTTATCTTTCCTTTCAAAACAAAATAATTACTTTTTGTAGGGTTATTTTAGAATGAAAGAATAAATAAATAATTATGCCGATGTGAACTATGTAAAGTAGTAAGAAAATACAGAATGGAGAAAGATCAGGTTGGATGAAGGAGAAGACTAATCGAGTATGGAGTATTAGCAGTATGAACGGTGTATCAGGCTATCAAAATCTGATTCTCTCTAGAAGTACGACTATCCCTCTTATTTATAACTCTCAGAGAAGTTTTGTTAGAATTAGAATAGAACTTCATAGGAGATATAATTAGATCATGAAAGGTGATATCGAGAAATCAAGGGATTCTATTCTAAAAATTAATCAAGTAGTGTTCTATTCTTACTCAACTAAGTCGACCAATGGGTGTCCTAACACCCGACCCGTTCATGTTAAGTACGTAACCCACTCGGGGGTCACTCGAGTGACTCAAGTGGGTGGGTCCCACGGTACAACAGGTCCTTTCCTTAGCTGCCAAGCCACATGTCTCACAACGTTCCGTGCAAAATTGTACTGCCACTTTCTTCATTGTCTCTAGGACAATTTTTTGATTCTCAAAAAAATCTATACTGATATAGTCTGTACTATATATGTTTTCCTTACTTGGTCTGTGTTGAGCTACATAATCTGTGCTATGTCATAGTAATTAGGTAGTCAGAGCTACACAGCCTATGCTGTCTGCATGACCTGTGTCGTGGTAATAATACAGTATGTGCTGTCTTAATGGTTTGTGCCATGGTAATATTGTTAAGTAGTTAGATCTACTGTTATAGTTTGTGCCATGCTTCACAGTCCGTGCTACGGAATATTTTCATTCGTGGTTAGGGCCATGTTTCATAGTCAATGCTATGGAGTATTGTTTGTCCTTCGACTAACAATATTAAACATTTAATTTGCGGAGGATCTTAATGGCTAGGGTCCTAGCAGTTGGGGTAACTTGAATCTAGCTATGAGGTAGGTGGCCAATACGTTACATCCTCCTGTTAAGATTACTGATTTTGGCCAGCCGAACTACTGGTAACCTCAGCAGCTCGACCTCTTCGAACAATTCTAATTATTAGCATTACTCGAGCTGGTATGACCACCCTCTAATAGATCGCGATGAGACTCCTAGTCGCTGGGTATATGGGTAATTAATGCGATCCCACAAGTCGAGTGACTAGCGATTCACGCGCTTTCTATAATTATCTGAACTACTAATTCGCTAAGCAAGGTCCTCTAATATGAAGAGGAATTATGTCACTTTACCTGAGCAACTCGACCCAAGAGACTCGGGTCAACCTGCTCTGACGGCCCAAGTGCTCTCTTCTTTGTGGCTTTATATTTTGCTATGTATTAAGAATAACCGATGTTATCCAAACCACAACAGGTCCATCTTCTTGAACTAATTTTCTGAGTAACTCGGATTTACAGTTTTTATTCTTCGACGTCTCATAAATTTTCACTTATCTAGATTTTGCCCCTGCGCGTGTGGGGGCATCTTGGCGCGTGTTACACACATGTTTGAATCTCGCGCGTGTTGCGGACGCGCATGCCCATGCGCGCGCACCTTAATAAATGCTCGCCGTCATGTCGCCTCATATTCATCTTGCAGTGCCATTAATAACCTTGGACCCCTGACTTACCCTTTTTCTTTCTCTTAAAAGGCCGGCCACAACCTAAGAGGGACCCTACACTAATCCCACTTGTCTTCTTGGTATCTCCCTTTCCATTTCAATTTCTTTGTCCCCCTTTTTTTGTCTTCTTTTGCTCTTATGGTTGCCCATCCTTCTCGCTTTTCTTCTACTATCAATATCGGCAATCGAGGGGCGCATCAAGAAACCCGCTATGCGGTTCTTCAAACTGAATGGCACTCGGCCCCATTCTTTGAGGGGAAGAATGATGCTTTTTGGAGGGCGATAGTGTAACACCCCGACCCTTCACATAGTAACGATATTATCCACTTTGAGCAAAACCCTCATGATTTTGTTCTTCCTACAGGGTCACCCATGTAATAACCCGAACTCAAGATACGAATAAAAAAAAAAAGAAAGAACAAAAGAAACGAAATCTCAAACCTAAATTTGGTAAGAAGAACCGGCCCGACCCTTTAACCTTTCGAGCCCGAGACTCGGGAAAGAGGAGAAACACACAAGCATATATTAAAATCCGAATATTGAGGTTTAGAACTCAAGGTTATAAGCCCAAGTTGTTTAAAATAAGAGATAAGTTCAAAAAGTCAAGAAACGAATCTATGTGAAAAATACTTTAATTTTCTCATATAATTAAATAAATAAAATTATTTGATATATATATATATATATGTGCACTTAAGTGGCTAGCCACCTAGGAGATTGTGCCAAACTTGGTGGCCAAGTCTCCTAAATTCAAGTTAGTACAAAGTAACTAAAGTTAAGCAAACTAACCTAAGGTTAACCAATCTTCCTAAGTAAGCTACCACCACTATCATTGTCTATAAAAAGGGGACCCAACCCACCACTTCTTCCCCTTGAATTTCGGCTTTTAGTGAGGGAAGAGAGAGGGAGTAAAAGAAAAAGAAAGAAGAAGGAAGAAGAAGAAAGAAGAAGAACTAAGAAATTTTGGTGGAATCCATGAATGCTAAAGCTAAGTTCTTGATCCAAATTATCAAAGAGTGATCTATATAAGGTAAGCAAGACTCTAACACATCTAGTTTTACACCTATCAAGCATCTCTTTCATCATTTGAAAATACCAATTAAACATCAAGAATCGAATATAAATCGAAAAGGCGTCATGGTGAGATTTTAGGACTGTCTTGGTGTGGCTGTTGTGTCTTGAAGTTTTCATAAGATTTTCTAATGGATCCATGGCATGAAAAGATTCTGAAATTGTCATATTTGAGTGTAAAAAATATGTATATAAAAGAAATGGACCAACCATTAACACACATGATGCTAGGAGTCTAGATCTAAACATGGCCTGCAATTTGAGCCTTTCAACCTTTCTATCCTGAGATTTGAAATATCCTAACTCAATGTAAAAAATTGATATAAGTATGATGTTTATGTCCAGAGTTAGATTTTTGTGTTATCTTTCATCTAAAATTGGTTTGAACTCATTTGAGTAAATAGAACTCGAGATATTGTAATTCTACCAAAGTGTGTCAGTTTCAAACCAGTCAACAGTGCAGACCTAAAATCCCTAGTTTAAAATGAGATCCGAGTTTTTGCCAAAACACAAAAGTTGTAGATAGAATATATATATATCTACCCACCAAAAATAAGCACAAAATATTGAGTTTTAATAGGTCAAAACCCCTTTCAAAATCCCTATTGAGTTTCAGCCCTTAAGAGACACTTCTGTCACATATTTTTGTGTAGCCCAAAACCCCTATTTTGAATGACCTATTCGACAAGTGGTCTACATGGACATTGTATCTAACATATTGATGTATTTTTGTGCCCAAAAATTAGACCTTAAAGTCTCGGGATGATACCCCAAAACCATTTTAAACCCTCTGTCCAAAACCGGCTCTGCTGAGTTTTGGCGGTTGACAGAACTTACTTTTTAAAATGGCCGAACAATCTAACTTGTTTCGAATAACTACCCTTAACTCTAAACATAAAACTTATAGGGGACATATTGAATTAGAACATACTAAAAAATGGGCTCATTTGGACTTAATTTGATACCCCAAAACCGAGAGAAACAGAAGCATAATTTTGGGTAAAATCTGGAGAAAGTGCTGAACCGTTTTTGCTTAGGATGAAATGTTCACCCTTTTGCCTTAGGATTTGGTCTTGGTGTTTAACATGAGAGTTGTAGGAAATATTTTTTTTATCTAAATGGTGTTTAAAATTCATAATCCAACTCCATGTCTAAGTACCTCAAGATGCTGCGGTACTTTAAAATTTAACGATTTGAAAGAGAATAACAAATGATTAAATAAAATCCTTAAACAAGTGAAAGATTGGGCAAGCGCGAAGTACTCCTTAAACCTAAAAAGAAAGAAATCATGATCCCAAAAATTAAGAAAACATTCCACGGTTAGAATCATTTTAGTTTCACTCTAAAGGGGGAGGATACCGTGATTAACGGTCGAGTCGTGTTTTGCTTGTTAGGCTCGAAAGTTGTAAAACCTGGGGTTTTGCTTAGCTTGCCAGGGAGAGGCTCTGTTCATATGCATATTATGCAAGATCAGAGTACTTAGCCATTATCTTGAACTTGAGTTTCTATAAATGATGCTTAGAAATGCTTTGAAGCGCATGTTTTGAACTACAACCAGTTTGACGATTGCATGAACTTGTTATTTTCTGAAGCCGCTATCTATGACATTCTGAGCTAGCATAATGTTACTATGAAAGTATGATTAATGTTGTGTGGTTGTTCCAAAGTACCAAGTTATAAGGGTTTTCGGCCCTTTTATATCCCTTTATGAGGGATGTTACCCAACTATGGGTTTTTCTTTTATCCCTATAGGGGAGATTTCTCGTTGAGTGGGGATAAATCCTGGACAGTACATACCGCTCGTGCTTGGTGGAGAGTGGCCCTCATTCCATCACGTTGCTATCCGTGCATTGAGAATTGAGGTTACGGTACCGTCAGAACTCCCAGTCGTGAGGTTGACGACTACTTCGACATTGTTGGGGTTTGAGTCTAGATTTGAGAAGTGGTCATGCATTTTAAATTTGTGGCGGTTGAGCTAGGAACATATTTTCGTTTGCAATACTGAGAAGATTCTGTATAATCTGTAATGTTTTCATGTTCATGCAAATGCATCAGTTTCTATATTTTCGTGGAAAATGTGATGAACGATTTTTTTTCAAAGAGTTTTCAATTATCCTTATCTAAGTAACTGTCTTTTCTGTTCATGATAATACTAAGTGCGCTCTCATGTAACCTCTGTGGTTGCAAATAGCAAGAACGGCTTAGAGTTGGTCCACCATAAGCATCATCGAGTAGTTTTGGTTCTGGTGTTGGAAATTATTTTGGCCAGTCATTTTTTTGTTTAGTTTTAGTGTTGGCAAAGCTTCATGTATAAGATTTGAAGGTTTTTGACCTTTTAGAAATAATGTATGCCTTGGGATGGTGAATCCCTAGTGACTCATTTTTATCTCTTTTGATATTAAGAGATTTGTGGTTGTTTAAGTTTACTCCTTGTCTATCTCTTGGGTTGCCGGTCTATGGCGAGATCTTATCCCTTTGTGTATGATTACTGTCTTGCGGGAGCGAGGTGTTACAACCCATCCTTGCATTGCTACAGGATAAGCATGCTTAACTGCAGAGTTCTGTTAGGGTCTCTACCACTTGGGAAAAGGCCTCATTGAATGTAAGGGTCCAAGATTTTTTCTTTATAGCTCAGGAACTCCCTCTTTAGGGCTGCACGTCCCCGTGCAGTAGCCTGCCAGCTCTGATAGCCTGCCAGTCCTTATCGACTCGCCCACTCGGAGGTGAGGAGAGTCGGCTCTGATACCATTTGTAACACCCCAACCCTTCACATAGCAACGATATTGTCCGCTTTGGGCAAAGCTCTCACGGTTTTGTTCTTTCCAGGGGTCACCCGTCCTTGCAATACTTCAGCGTAAGCACACTTAACTGCGGAGTTCTGCTAGGGTCTCTACCACTTGGAAAAATGCCTCGTTGAATGTAAGGGTCCAAGATTTTTCCTTTATAACCCAGAAACTCCCTCTCCCTTTCCGATGTGGGATACCAAGATATCACAGGTGGACTCTTTTACTCCCAACATGGTCGAGGTCTATCATCCCCTGCTCCTCCTGAAGCGACTCCTGAAGAGGCAGAGATGATCACTCCCTCCTCAGTCATCCGTCTATAGATTGAGAGGGGCGACTATCTGTACTCTTATCTTCAATTTAAGACCCCTGTACGCCCTACCTCCGGTTGGGCAAAATGGGTTGAATCAGTTATCCACGAGGATGTGCTGGTATTCTCCCTTCTGTTATGCTGACTCGTACCTTACATGTCCGACACAGCGTTACTAGTTTGGAGGTGCTCATCAGCCACTAGAGCATAGACTCTCATACATTCATTACTCCCTAGGGTGAGTAAACCCCCACACTCAAGGATGTCTTTGTGCTCCTCCATCTTGATATCTACAGGGGAGCCATTTTCAATCCCAATGCACTGACCCCCTCCGATCGTGCTGTAGTGTCCCAGCTATGATCTTGTTTAACACATTTTGCGAGCTACGACAACCACTTTAATGACACTGGAGCTCCCCTGGAGAACCGCTGCTCTTTCACCAAATATACATACGCTTCATGGATACGTTATTTCTTCAAGGACATTCAACCGAAGAACACCGACGGGGATGAATAGGTAGAATTTCCAGGAGAAGGTTTTGAGACTGACATTTACCTAGCTGCTTTTATCTCTCCCTTTTTGTCAACTTTTGTTATTCCTGGGAGCCCACCAGACAGCGTATCTCCACTTGTTTTTCCCCTGGTCGTCTAGTTAGCCTGAGGAGAATTGGTTCCTCTGGGTCCTCTCTTTCTCGGTACCTTATATCGGTGTCTGGACCTCATAAAGATTGAGATGGAGCACTCAGATGGGAGATATGAAATCGCAACCTTTGTTGCTACTGCTTTTCTCCAAGTGGTTTTATATGAGCATTTTCTTGGCTTTGTGCCTCGTCCTCTTTCCTTCACCCATACCAGGAGAATCCGAGTTACTAACATTGATGGCCAGATTGTTACTAAAGAGATTGCTAATGACAATCTACTAATCCTCTGTGCCAACTGGGATAGTCTTTCCCCATTGGTACTTTAATTGATTCACCTCAAAATTTGCAACTCGAGACAGCCACCTCATTGAATAATTCTCATCTGACTGTCTTATCTATGTTAATCCCTAGCTTCTGACCTTACATTACCGAGCATGGCACGGGTGTCTTGGTTTATCGACTTGACCGTGCGCTACGGCAATTTGGCTTCGACTAGGGGACACATGTTCATTTTCTTTAGCCTTGTTCTTATGTTGATAACTATGAAGCCTTCTTACTTGGGAACATCATTATACCTTTCCTCTTTCCATTAGTTAAACTCCCTTCTCGTGGTCAAATCGATTTATGTACTCTCGGTTATTCTTCATACTGGAGAAGAAATCTCGACTCCATTTCACGTTTTCGTCCACAGAGCCGACAGTAGGCATTGCTCTCCCTCTGCTTAAGTCTATTACTACTTGTCGTTTTCTGAGCAGGAAACATACTAGTTTTACCCGGAGCAAGTTCGCAGTTTCGGATGCTACTACCACCAATCCCCATCTACCGAATGTTATTATTGCTACTCCTCTCCAGGCCGTCGAAGTGCACATCACCCATTCCATGGCACAGGCAGCTAGGCAGGATGAGGAACCCCTTCAGGATGTGGCCGTGGATGCTGCCCGTGGCCAGTCCAAGAAGGAGCAGGGGGTAGTCACTCATTGAAAAGTCTTCGTCGGGTATTATTCTGATTCTTCCCTTTTCTTTATATGGCCTCACATGCTTTTACTCGGCCCCTTCTCCTTCTTTTTCTTCTCTTTTGCCTGATCTGTTCATGCTTAATTACATCAGGCTTGCAAGAAACTTCTCGCCATCATTATACTATCCCTAACTTTTCGAGTTAGAAGGATGAGTTAGAAGATAATGTTCTTATTTCACAACTGGCATCTACTCGTTGGAGGTATATAACTGTCCCATTGGTCAAGATCGCTGAAGAGCAGGTGGGCTATGCTGATTCTCTTGGGAAAGGGAGTTCTGCTCCCCCATCGTCATTCCCTGAGGAAGTCCTTCCCCTTCCCAATTTGGGCTTCGACACCTCGGTTGATGAAACAATTGCGAAATTGGGTCCCTAACATGGTACCGAGACGGAGGTGGGACAAGCAGCTTAGATGGTTTTCCCTGCCGGCACAGATTCCTTACTTAACTTTTAGCTCCCTGAGGTGGAGGAATCTTATGCCGGAGGGGAGTCCGTGGGGCGCTCAAGTACAAAAGAACTCAATTTGGGTGAGAAAATCCCTAATACTGTTGTTATGGAGCCGAGAGCAGGGGTCGAGACCGTAGTTGGGGCCATCTTCCTGCCTGAGCAGGACCTTGTGGGAGGATCTAGACACGCAGATCAAGCTTATGCTTCCTTCCTCAGGCACAATGTCAATATGGAGGATTTAAAGATCCTGGAAGCGATTCATGCTCATCACCCCTACGACTTTCTCAGGCTTTGGTCTAAGGAGTCCTGCCCTACTGCGCTTTAATCTCCATGTGCTCAGCTTTCTGATTCAGTAACTTTCAGACTTCTCCATCGGGGAGTTAGATCATGCCACGCTGGATGCAGCTTGCAACACACTTTATGATCTAGAGCTAGTGAAATTAAACCTTTCGCGGCTGCGTGCAAGGCTTGAGCTGATTCGCTCTATACTACGTTGTTTTGAGTCTCTAGCTCGGGTGCACGAGAAGAAACTTTCTGTTAACTTGGTAGCGCAATGGATTAAGAACTTGAAGGTTTCTCTAGAGACTGTAGAATCAGACTTTGCTAGTGCTTAGCGGGAGTTGGAGGTGGAACAAGCTCAAGTTCCTGCTGATGATCCTGGTCTTTCATAAATGTGTTCGGATGACAAAGCCTTGAAGGGCTTAGTGTAGCTCTCTTTTTTTTAAAAAAAATCTGTTTGCTCGTATTACATAGGCTGAAAGAAATACTTTTATTACGTAGTTTTATTGACCTTATGTCCCTATGCGTAATACTTTTTTATGAATTTAACATTAACATGGCCGGTTTTGAAATCGTCGCTGACTCTAACTAACTTGTAATAACCACTGGTACAGTCTTGCGTAACTCTAAATGGCTCTTCCCACTTGGGAGTGAATTTAGGCATTGGTAAGCCTCTTATGATTGAATTTGCTAGCTTCTACACTAAGCCCCCCTCTTTGAATTCTCGCCTCTGCACCCTTTTATTGTATGCATTTGCTCTTGCCTGTTGTGTCTTTTCCATCTTGTAGCTCACTTTGTGCCTTCTTTCCTCAATTGCTTCTAGGTCCATCAGTCGATGGCGTGGGTTCTATCCTACAGCTAAAGCCATCCTAGTTGAAGGTACTGCCAATTCGACCGGTAGTATGGCTTCTGACCCATACACTAGTGAGTAGGGTGAGGCCGAGGTAGAGGGTCTCTATGCAGTTCAGTAAGCCCATAGCGCTACCAAAAGGTGATCTGGCCATGCTTTCCTATTTTCTTCCATCATCTTTCTCAATATTTTGAATAAAGTCTTGTTCGTTGCCTCAGCTTGCCAGTTCCCCTTAGAGTAGTAAGGTGATGACTTGTGTTGCTTGATCTGGTTAGAGCTGAGTAACTTCAGGACTTGCTTGTTGACAAAAGGCGTACCATTATGTGATAGTATAACTCGAGGAACCCCAAACCTGTATATGATGTGTTCTCTAATGAAGTTGGCTGCTGCATCTTCCACAGCTTTCTTCATCGGTATTGCTCTGACCCACTTGGTGAATACTTCTGTTGCTGAACATATCCACTGATGCCCTCTCACCTGAGTGTGTATTGGATCGATAAGGTCTATGGCCCATGTGTGAAAAGGTTAAGGAGTCCTTAAGATGTGTAAATATACTGCTCGGACATTTATCATATCTCCATGCTTCTGGCAAGCTTGGCATCTTTTGACATACTTTTTCATGTCCTCTTTCATGGCAGTACCCTAGATGCAATAGTTGCTCATACAATCGAGTTCCTCCCTAGTGTTCCCCTTTGTGGGCAGCTTCTAGTAGCTCGTCCACCTCTTCATGTGTTACATAGCGCAATGGGTCTCCATCCACGTTTCTTTAGAACAATTGGTCTTGCTCAATAAAGAACCTTGCTGACTGCTTCTTGATCCGAGATGCTAACATTGGGTCTAGTGGAAGCATTTTCTCTCGTAAGTATTCCACATACGGGGCCCTCTAGTTAGTCGTGATTTCATTAAATGAGCATTCTTCCCCGACGGTTGCAGTCTGACAGCGCAAGCACTCCCCTTGTAGTCGAGTAGCATCCCTCGACATCTCTGGCTAGTAATATCCTTCTCTCTGGATTATCCTGTACAGGCTCATATCAGCTTCCCCGCAAGTCTGCTCATAGATGTGGTGTAGAGCCTCATCCTAGCTTCCTCCTTTTCTATGCACTGGGCTAGTATCCCTCTTGTTGTTCGGTAATAGAGCTCTCCCTTAATCAGTGTAAATCGGGCCAGTTCAGCCATAAGGATTGCTCCTTGGCCAATATGTAACTGAGTGGCAATGAGGGATCGCCAATCTTCCCCAGGTTGGCTTGGGTACAGCCCCATGAGGGTAGCCGACTCATGTTTCCTTCTCATAGTGATAGTCGTCGCGTCATCTGATAATGGAAATTTTGCCCACGACGTGGTCAATGCATTAGGCAGCCTATTGGCTGACCATGGTACATGCTCAAACCTCACTTCCTTGAACTTCTCAAGTTGTCTCTGCACCATCGTTCTGAATGTTGCCAAGGCAGCTTCTTTTAGCCCAAACTCTCTTGTCAACTGCTTCACCACTAGGCTTGAATCTCCCAAGATTTTCAACCTCCTAACTCTCATTCGCTTTGCAACTAGTAGTCCCATGATAACTGCCTCATACTCGGCTTCAATGTTCAAGTAGTTGAACTATAGTTTATAAGCCAACTCAATTCTCCTGCTTGACTCTCGATGGGTCAGAACCGCTCCTGCTCCTCCTGTACACCTTGCTGTGGCACCATCAAACTGTAGGACCTACCACTCGTTTGATCTTTTCGTGAACACAGTGTTACACATTTGTCCTGATAGCTCCTCACTTATTGGCTCGATGATTTTCTCGAGGAACTGCGCGAGCAATTCGGCTAGATCTTGACACCTGATTGCTCTGGGTGTTGTGCAAATAATGCCAAACTTAGCCAGAGCTAGCATCCATAGGGATGCTCGGCCAGTTAGTGTTGGTTTACTGAATAGGAACCTGATCGGGTCACACTTGGTCACTACCTCGATCCGATGGGCCAAGAAATAATGTCTCAATTTTTGTGTCGTGAATACTAATGCCAGATAATGTCTCTCAAACGGAGTGTACCTCTCATCTGGTCCTCCTGTCTTCCTGCTCATGTAGTATACCGGTCGCTCAATACCTTCAGCTTCTTGTACTAGTAAGGCTCCAATAGACCTTGCCGTGGATGTAAAGTATAGTATGAGTGGTTTCCCAAGCTGTGGTGTGATCATGGTGTGAGGAAAAGTTAAAGCTTTCTTGACTCTGTCAGAAGCCCGCTGGTGCTCTTCTGTCCATTCGAACGTCATGTTACCCTTGAGCAGCTCGAAAAAAGGGAAGGTCATCTCTATTAGTTCTAGGATGAAGCATCATAGGTAGGAGATCTTTCCCAGGGGGGAAGCATCTCCATTATGGATTTAATCTTCTCGTTATCTACCTCTATTCCATGCCAATGGACCAAATATCCCAAAAATTTCCCTGTTGTTACTCCGAACGCACACTTAAACAGATTCATCCTCATTTTAAACTTCTTGCACCTTTCGCATATTGCCTCTAAGTCGATCACATGGTCTTGCTGCTTCTTCGATTTTACCACTAGGTCATCCACATAATCTTTGACTGTTTAGTGCAACATATCATGAAACACTGTTACTATAGCCCACAGATATGTTGCTCCAGCAATCTTCAATCAGAACGGCATGACAGTGTAATGGAAATTACCAACTGGTGTTCGCAACGCTATTTTCTCTACATCACCTGTTGACATCCTGATCTGGTTATAGCCACTGAATCTGTCCATAAAGGAGAAAATTTCATCGCCCGAGGTGGTGTCTATCAATGTGTGAATGTGTGGGAGGGGATATTCGTCCTTTGGACATGCTTTGATCAAATCTTTGAAGTCAACGCATATTTTAATCTGCCCATTCTTCTTTTTTATTGGTATGATGTTTGCCAGCTAGGTCGGGTACTGTATAGGCTTTATGAACTTGGACTTCTGTAGTTTCTCAATCTTTACTTTGATCTTCCCTTCTAGCACGGGATGGTACTTTCGAGCTGCTTGCTTCACTGGCCGAGCATCTGGGAGTACATCCAGGTGGTGTGTTACCAAATCTTCGTCCAGCCCTAGCATCTCCTCATAGTTCCATGCAAATACATCAGAATATTGCCTCAACAGCTCAACTAGGCTATGCTTGAACTCAGTTGCTAACGTCAGGTAGATGTACACTGGCTTCAATGACTGACCGTCTGTGCCCAAGTTGACCTCTTCTAGCGGCTTTTGCTAGGGTTGAGGGTCGTCCTACATGCAGTTGAATCCTAACTGCGGTAGGATGACCTCTGTTGTGTCAGCGTTAGTTGCCTGTGAGGCGGCGACCTAATATACTAACTTTCATCCTTCTCTAACTTTCACAAGTTTTGTCGGTGGTTCTGACTTTGGTCCTCTTGTTTTGCTAGTTGATCCCGTCTCTACTTTTCCTTTGTTCAAGTTTTTCCATTTCGGTATCTTCACTGATCCCGCCTTATCAATTATCGACTTGCTTTCTAACAGCTCCTCGAAGAAAATAGCATCTGTCAAATGAGCTTCCCCGAAGTGAAACGGTTTCCTCGTGGCCCTCATAGTAACTTCCTTCCCCTGCCAACAGAACTTTATACATTGATGGTAACTAGAGGGCACGACACCATACCTGTGCATCCAAGATCTCCTCAGGATATCATGGTAACTTGTATCCGCATCGCTAATATGGAACTTGACAGGCATGTAAATCCCCTGTAGTCGAGGTTCACTGTAATATAGCCCTGGATTTTCTTTCTATCTCCTCCAAAACCTGTTACTGTTATCGATTGACTGACTATTTTATCCTCTGAGATTCCTGTTCTTTCGAATGTTTTCCTATGCATGATATTAATCAATGCCCCACTATCCAAGAATATATGCCTAAATAATACTCTATTTATAACACCAGTAATATATAGAAGTCGATTATGAGGGAAGGGGTACCTTCAGTCGCAATCAGTGAACACTATTACGTTGGAGGAGTTTGTGCCTACCTTTCGAAGTACTCCTTCTAAGGTTGTACAACTCGAGTCATTGGCCTCCGCTACGCGCATGATTGCCTCAGTTACCTCCCGTCGCGTCTTGGCCATGAATTTGAGCTGGTCATAAAACTGTTTGAATTTGCATGATTCTTGCAGGGCTTTGACTAGATCCTGTATGCCCTTATAATCTGCTACTTCGTGTACCTTGTCATCTCCCGTTATCATATTAACCTCCCTATCATGCTCGAGAAACGGTCTCTTTCTAACATCATTGTCTTCTTCATCTGTGAACCTTAGCTACTTCTCGGCCACCTTTCTTCTAAAAAATCCTCTAAAATGTGAAGCACCTCTCTGTGGAGTGCGAGGTGGTCCAATGATAGACATAGTAATTTGGCCCCTCTCTATCCTTCTTGGATGGAAGAGTTTCCACTGGTAGAAGCGTCAGCTTCTTATCAGCTACCCATTCTTTGGCTAACTTCTTTACCATCTCAATACTGCAAGGGTTTGGCGGTGAATCATTGTCTCACCTTCTTTTATTTTGATTATCTCCTCTTTCTCTTTTCTATCCACTAGTAGCTGTGGAGGCCTGGGCCCTATCGTTGCAAAAGGAGACCAGCTTGGTAGGCAGTTTGATTGTATTTTGGAAGTTTTGAGCTACCTCAATCAGAGCTGAAAACGTAGATGTGCTCTGTATTCCCGTAGGATTTCTTGTACACACATCTACACTAGGTGGGTCTCGCTGACAGGGTCATGGCATTCGACAGCTAACTCCTAGAATCTCTTTACATACTCGATCAAATCATTCCCCAACCTCTTTGTCTCCCTCACCAGGGTGAGTGTCGTAACCTTCTCATGAACTTAGAAGAACTTTGTGTGGAACTTATTGACCATGTCTTCCCAAGTGATAACTGAGCCTATGGGAGGTTAACGTACCAACTGTAGGCCCTGTCTATCAAGGACTTGGAGAACTCGCGCAGGCGAAGTGTGTGGTCCCCACCATAGGCCCCTAGTGTCTTTACGAACCTTACCACGTGTTCCCTGCCATTCCTCTTCTTTTCGTCAAATTTCATGAACTTTGGGGCCGTATATCCCTTAGGGTAAGGCACCCTTAACAGGTATGATAGAAAAAGCGGCTGGATGTCCGAATCTAGCAAGGATGGCAGTTGTCTTTTTGTTCTCTCCTACTGGAACATGCTTGGACGTCTGTGATAGTAGCAAATCGAGCCTGCGTCCCTGGTGGGAAGGGATCCAGATTAACAGGACCCTGCGTTGTCATTGGGGTCACCTATACATGGGGGCATGAGTTGTTTTATAGGCTATTGTTGACCCACCAGGGTCACCTGTAGATTTTGCGGGTACCTCTTTTGCTGGTACCCTCTCAACTGGTTCGTCTACTAGGTCAGCGTTTGTTACTACGGCTAAGAGTGAATTTGTCATCCATTTTATTGCATTTAGGATGCTGGTCTAGCCATCCTGGATAGCCTATAGCGCGTCTAGGAACAAATCATTACGATTGTTGCTGGGATTCACCTGCAGTTCTGCCCCAAGTGCGTCATTATGGTCGTCACTATTAGAATGACTTTTTAACATGGCTACTTTTAGTGTTGTGTGTAGTCCGCTCCGAGTACTAACCATTCACAAACTCACCTCCCTAGTGGAATCACCAAATAATGTAGGGTTCTTTTAGAATGAATGAATAAATAAATAATTAATTATGGAGATGTGAAATATGCAAAGTAGTCAAAAAAACACAGAACAGAGAGAGATCAAGTTGGGTGAAGGAGAAGGCTAATCGAGTATGGAGTATTGATAGTATGAACAGTGTATCAGGCTCTCAAAATTTGATTCTCTCCGGAAGCATGACTATTCCTCCTATTTATAACCCTCAGAGGAGTTTTGTTAAGATTAAAATAGAACTTTCTAGGAGATATAATTAGATCATAAAAGTTGATCTCGAGGAATCAAGAGATTCTATCTCGAAAATTAATCAGGTAGTATTCTACTCCAACTCAACTAGGTCGACCAATGGATGTCCCGGTACCTGACCCGTTCGGGTAAGTACCCGACCCACTCGGGTCGAGTGACTCGGGGGTCACTCGAGTGACTCGAGTGGGGGGGTCCCATGGTACAACAAATTATTTCCTTAGCCACCAAGCCACATGTCTGCCAACGTCCCGTGCAGAATTATACTGCCATTATCTTCATTGTCTCTAGGATAATCTTTCGATTCTTAAAGAAATTTACACTAATATAGTCTTTGCTATATATGCTTGCCTTCACTCAGTCTGTGTTGAGCCATATAGTCTGTGCTATATCATGGTAATTAGGTAGTTAGAGCTATAGACCCTATGTTGTCTTCACGACCTGTGTCGTGGTAATAATACAGTCTGTGATGTCTTCATGGTCTATGCCATGGTAATATTGTTAAGTAGTCAGAGTTACTGTCATAGTTTGTGCTATGCTTCACAGTCTGTACTGCGGAATGTCTTCATTTGTGGCCAGGGCCATGCTTCATAGTCTATGCTATGGAGTATTATCTGTCCTTCGACCATCAATATTAAACATCCAATTTGCTGAGGATCCCAATGGCTCGGGTCTTAGCTGTTGGGGTAGCTTGAGTCCAGCCATGAGGTAAGTGGCCAATGCGTTACATCCTCCCGTTAAGATTTTCAATTTTGGCCAGCCGAGCTACTAGTAACATCAGCAGTTCGACCTCTTCGAATAATTCTAATTATCAGCATTACTTGAGCTGGTATGACTGCCCTCGTATGGATCGTGATGACTCCTTCTAGTCGCTGGAAATACTGGTAATTAATGCGATCCCACGAGTCGAGTTTTAGACGTGGAATATGTATATACTTAGGCCAAACCCCAAGAGTTATGTGTGGGAGTTTCTGAATACACGCACATTACCCCTGAGTATATTTACTAGAACAAATATTTATGCATCGTTCTAAGTATTACAATGCATCTGGTAGATGTACTAAGTTGTACGTAATATGTGTGTATTTAAAAGCCCCCGTTATGTGTTTACTTTTGAAACGTAAGAGCATCTCCAATAAGCTCCTTATTGGAGGCATATTGGCTAAAGTAGCTAACCTAACTCATTTTTACCATTATCCGACTAACTATTACAAAAAAAATAAATATAGCTATCAGAAATTTTTTTTTTATAATAGCTAGTTATATAAAAGACCTGTTGGAGATGGTAAAAATGAGTTAGACTTGCTATTTTAGCCAACATGCCTCATATAGAGAGCCTATTGGAGATGCCTTAGTTTAAATGAATAGTAAAAATAGAGAGTAGTATTGGAGTACATATATGAAAATATAGTTAGTTAAAATAGAAATTGTATAATTTTTTATATACTTTGGCTAACTACTTTAAAGAATAGTATTGGAAATATTCTAAGCGTCGTGCATTTTAGAGCCAAACCAAGAAATAAAGTGTAATTTCCTAGCAAATACGCACACACAAACACAAACACACTAGCCTTACTTTGCATCTTAGGTTGAGATCTTTGGCAGGACTCTGAGCAAGTCTCCTGCAGATAGATAACAAATGATTAGTGAATTCGGAAGAAGGGTTTGACTTAAATTGATATCATGATACTTTAATTCAAAATCATTCATACTTTTACTGAGGTAGCAAGTCGTATTGTGTCTTGTATTAGAGAGTCAAGGTCAGCTTCACTTCCAGGTTTGACATAGATCACCTGTAAAATCAAACACTAATTTTTATAAGCTCATTAATTTTTTTTAAAACTCGGCTCGATAAATTTATGTTTGCGATGGAAAAAATAAATCAATAGTAAAAAATGTTGAAAATCAAAACACAACACAGTATTTATGTAATTCGATTGAATTAAATTTAAGATTCACATATGATTACTGATAGAAGAATTACAATAAAAAATGAGAATACAACGAGGGGTATTGAAGAGCTTACAGGTTTTTTCTTTGCTAATGAACGATTATCATTATAAGAAAGCAAAAAGATGACAATAGAGGTACAGTCCGACATTGGCGGATTAGTCTCCAAAGACCCAAGTTTGATTGAAAATGACCCAAGAAATAAGACTCGCCACTATGCTATGGCCTAAGCCGATTTTTGGTCAAAATTCATTATTTAAGCCTAAAAAATTGCATTTTTTTTTCTATTCTAGAAAATTTTTGTTTTACTAATTATTTGACCTTGCCAAATTCGTTTGAGACTAGTTTTTTTTTCCTTCGATCATATTTTTTATTCTAGTTTTCAAATTTGAGCCCAACTCATAACTTTTCATTTTTTGTAATTTTCTTATTTTCTTATATTTTTGCATTGCTAGCAAGTATTTTATTTTCTTTTTTTATTTCCCATTATAATTAGGGCTTCGCAAGTTATAAATAATGTGCTTTTGGTATAAGGTATATAATTAATATTTCATACAATATTAGGTCCAACAAAATAAACTTTGACTCTTAAAATTCATTAGGTCAAATTGGACCAAAATACTCCTATCACTCTAAATACTCATTCATTCACCTTAACACATTATACCTCCATCTCAACGTTCCCATCCCTCCGACCTTTACCTTTGGTGATCGCATTTGAGCTCTGGTGATCAAGTCTGATGACCATTGACGAGCTTTGGTAACTAGCTCTGGCGACCTCTTGTGATAATTTTTGGCGACGATTTCCAACGATCAACTTGGCAATAATTTTTGGTGACGATTTCTAATGATCAACTTCAGCGATGATTTTCGATGGCGATTTCTAATGATCAACTTGAACTTTCGACGACAATTTTCGGCAATCAACGCTAGAGTTGGTCACCAGAAGTCGGCGGACTTGGTGGTCGAAAGTTGTCGAAAAAGCATTGAAATTGATGCCTTTCCAATTGCACCAAAAAATAATTGAATATAAATAAATTTTACTATTCGAATACAATGAACTGTAAGTTTTATCTTTAGTGTTTGATCACTTATAATAAAATCAGAAATAATTTTATCTGTTTATATTTAGAAATAAGTGAACTAAAATAAATTTTACTGTTGGAATGCAATTAACAGTGAAATTGATCTATATTGGGAGTCGTTAGAAAAGTTGCTAGAAAACTTAGAGGAGGACGGCTGGACATCGCTGAAAAATCGTCAGAAATCATCATTGGAGAGTCAATGAAAAAAATGACTGTAGGAACGTCGTCAGGAAATGGTCGACAACGGTGGTTGGAAGAAGTCGTTGGAAGCTACTGAAGTTATAAATGGTGATAACATGACGAAGGTTTGTCATGTGAGCAATAAAAGTGATTTTGTTTATAAAATTGCCAAGCATTAAATTAGAAGATTTTGAGCTTTAAAACTTTTAAAACAATAAATCTAAGAAGTTAAAGAAAAATTAAGTTGACTAAATGCACTACAATGATTAATAATTGAATTTATGACTAATTATCCTTATAAATAATAAATATAAGTCTTAAGAAAACTCAGTTGTTTATGTATGATAATTTTAAAAATTGCTTTCTTTTTATCTGTATTTGTATTAGAGAGAGCATCTCAAATTTTAAATAGGCTGAGTTTCGTTAATATTGTTTAGTTGATACGCCTCTATGCATCGCAGGTTATCCATGACACTTTTGCAAACTTCAAAATAAGCCCCAAATACCCTTTTAAATGGGAAAATCCTGAAGTAAAAATCGAATCATAAATACCAAATAATCATAAAATGGGTTGAACTGCTCTTTGTCTAATAATTGGATCATATTGGTTTCTCAACTAGTTATAAAAATGACCATCAAAATATCACTTACAACACCTTATCTATTTATACTATTATTAAATATTAACACTTCATTTAGTGTGAATGAAGCCTACTCACATTTTTCTATTTACGTTACTCAAAAAAAATTCATTATTTATTAAATATTTAACCTTCCATCCTTTAACTATTAAGATTAAAATATAAAAACATCGTACATGTCTACATCCAGTTATCCAAGATAAAAGTATTCGGTTGCACAAGTCTTTGCAACATAAAAAGAGAGAGAGAGAGAGATTTTTTTTTAGGATTCCTCACAGATTTCACATTATTTTCTCCGTTCGAGAAAAATCATCTAAGATATTGATCGCAAGATGTCTTTTCTCTGCTATGATTTCTGAATCTACCTTATGTAATTATAGCTCTCAAATTGTTTACGTATTACATATGTAAATTTTGATTGCATATTGAAGAAGATTTGTGATTAGCGTTTCGATAAGAAGAGATATTGGGTTAGTGAGAGAAATAATTGAATAAGAAGATATTTAAGAGGACATTGAAGAAGAGCAAGAACATAGCGTGCTACAAGTAATTGGGATTGTTCAAGAACGCGATTCAAGATTATATGAAAATTTGGTATTTATTTTTAGAAATTATTATAGGTAATGTATTAAAAAAAATAATATTTTATACGCCGATCAAAAAAATAATATTTTATACTTTAAATTCATTCAAATTGTATATGTATCGCGTGTGTCCAAGAGACTAGTACTATTATACTATTATCTATACTATTTTTAAAAGGCAATTCAAAAGTTTAATTTCTTGAAACCAATTAGATTTTTTTTTCCAAATATGCTCTTATAATAGTTTGAATTTTAAAATTTTAAAATTTATAATAGTTGGTCCATATATAACTTCCTACTCTTTTCCCTCCTTACCGTTTTTTTCTTTAATTTTGAAATTTTAATACTTGAATTCCCATAATTTATAATTAATACATATTACTTTTATAATTTATTTTGTAATTATTTTTATTATGTGAGCTTTTTTATATATATTTTTATATAATAATTAATATTACACATGCATTGCGTAACACTAGTATTTAAAGGAAATATTCTCGAAGCCAACTAAATTTTTAAGTTTTTAGAATTATCCTTTAACTGCAAATAATTACCAAGTTTTATTTCTAAAATTATCTCTTAACTGCAAATAACTGGCAAGTTTTATCCCCATGCACGATGCGGGTGCCATTGCTAGTAATTAT
The DNA here is from genome assembly GCA_034768845.1 of Heliamphora exappendiculata. Lineage (NCBI taxonomy): Eukaryota > Viridiplantae > Streptophyta > Magnoliopsida > Ericales > Sarraceniaceae > Heliamphora > Heliamphora exappendiculata. The sequence continues at coordinate 60,490 of JAOTRH010416051.1, forward strand.
ACTATTATAAAAAAAATCTAAATTTTTCGTTTCTAAAGCCAATCAGACATTTCATTTCTTAAATATACTTTTATAATAATTTTAATTTTAAATTTTAAATTTTAAATGTAATTTCATAACACACACTCACTCACTCACTCACTCTCTCTCTCTCTCTCTTCTCTATAATATTTTAATTTTAAATTTTAAATTTTAAATATAATTTCATAATTATTTTTCTCTTTTCTATAATAGTTTTAATTTTAAATTTTAAATGTAGTTCTATAATTATCCCCTCTCTCTCTCTCTCTTCTCTCTCTCTCCCAAACCAGGTATTCCCTCTCTCTCACACTCTCTCTCTTCCTTCCATGGTATTTTTTGATATTGGATGCTTGGATCAGGATCTAAAGCTAAGAACGCGCACTTCGATTTGGAAAGCGAAAGCATGGATAGAATCGCAACGGACTCGTGATTCAATTCGGAGGAGATCGAGTCAGAATCTGGATGGGAGAAGATGATAGTAAGGAGGATTTCACTGTGAGTTAATTTTGATTTTATTGTAATTTTACAGTTGTAGAATTTGATTTTCACTGTGAGTTAATTTCACAAAACAATTAACCAGTTGCTCTCACCAATTGATAAATTTGTTTCACTACGTTTTTTTTCCATCATTTTAAAAAGAAACAAAATATGTATGTTTGGCTAGATTTGAAATTTGATATTGAATAATTCTATAATTGGATGTTCGAATGCCGACTAATCTTGGAGTCTTAAAATTAATCAAACTCTTAATGCTTACGTATGATTATGCTATTGGACTGTCTTCTAATTCTTTCACCTCCACGTACCTATATCTTTTGCTCCCCCTCTATTCTTGTTACTGCATGCCCTCCTTCGTGTAAAACTCCTTAGATATCCTTCACCCATCCAACCGGAGAATCCCTCTCTAAGTGGGATTTCTCTCTCGTCGATGCCACTTTTTTAACTCAGTGCCGTTGTTTCTCTCTCTCGTCGCTGTTTCTCTATCCAACACTTTGATTGATTCGTCGATCGAACAATTCACTCTTAGCTACCTATGACTCTCATGACTCTACTGCCGTTGGATGTATGTTGCCAACTCCCTCTCTCTCCCACTCCACTGAAAAATGGCAAAAGAAGAATTGTAGCCTTGAATTTACTCTCTTTTCTCTCTCTTCAGGCCTCGGTAGGTCTTGAAAGAGGGAACAACCCCTTTCCCTCTTTAACTTCTAGCCGAGCATCATAGGATCAAACTTGTATTTTGAAGATGGTGGTTTCCGACGATTTATATTCTTTTTATCGCACTGTTTTAGGAAGGTATCGGTCGATGGTTTTACATATTGCCCCCCTGAGCAGTTGAAGGTTATTTTTGGCATTTTAAAAGTGTGAGTTGGCTTTATTTTTTGATTTACACCAAATAAAAGGTTGCTTTATATAATAGTGTATTTATATGTTGTAGAATCTGATTTCACTTATTTAATTTTTGGAATGGTAATTTTACCCATTTTAGCCATAGCTTCTCTTATCTCGTTTTGTGTAAGTTATTTTTAACTAAGTTATTTTTCATACATGTTAAGTAACGAGTAAGGGGCGGTATTTATAATTTTCGTCTTATTTTCTCCTGTTTCGTCTCCAATTAAATATATTTAATATATAAATATTTGTATAAAATTTATTTTTTAACAATATAACAGAATTAAAATATAAAAATATTATACTTTTTTTAATTTTTTATTGGTATTTTTTATTTTTTTTTATTTTTAATTCTAGTTATTGATCAATATTATTATTTTAATATCTTGTCATGTTATTATTATTAGTATTAATTTTTTTTAAAGTCAAAAATATATTTTTTTAGTATTAGACGCCATCCCTATTCTTTTTCTCTTAAAAGCTGACCATCCAAGGATTCTTTTGGATTTACCCAGTGGACAAACTTTCTTCGGCAAGCCATCTTGTAGATATTGCGATGGTCGTCTAATTATTGATTTCATAGGTTTCCGCCTCCGACTCATATCACTAACCGATTTTCTACATTTTTTTTTTGTTTGTTTGTTCCTCTTCTTCCTATTTTTAAATCAACATACATATTAAAAATATATTTAAAAAAAAAAAAAGAAATTACTCAAAATTACGAAAATCACTTACAAGTTATTGGTAGAAAAGTAGTGATCACCACTAATTCTGTACTTCACATTGTTTAAGAAAACAATTTCTTTACCGACAGGCCCAATGTCGGTTCACACACAAGGGGTAGTGGTGGTTTTATGTTTCTAGATTGGTTTATAATTTTATGTGGATAATTAATATAAATATTATTTGTTTATTAAATTAATTTTTTAATAAAAAATATATTAATTTTTAATATTTTAAAATAATTTAAATTGCACACACATCGAGTGTGTCCTAAACGCTATTATACCATATTAAAACTCAAGCTACTTGATTTCATCTAAATTAAAACTCTCTTTGATACTAGCTGGCACAAAATATATACAAGCTAAAATTTGAATACATTTTCTAGTCTATACACAAGGATAGAGAAAGTTTTTAAGCACTATTTAATTGGTCGGATTAATAATGAAGGAATTTATAATCACGTAATAATCATATTGAAATAATTGTTTATTTATTTTATTTATTTTTATTTTTAGTAATTTTATTATTGCTTAGTCAAACTATTTTATATTTTTGATTCCTCTCGTTGAGATGAACTTGAAAAGTAAATTTTTGAACAAAAATATAAAAGAAGTTTGTAAAAATAAAAATAATCCAATAAGTAATATTTTTTATTTTTTATTTTTGTCTTAATTTTTTTAAATTAAATTTGGTTTTTGTAAAAAAAAAATTTTTGATCGATTTAAAAAAGTTAAAAAGACAACCGTAAACAACAATCTCATTCTGCTTTAGAGACTTACTGATGGATCATCGCCGCCGATTTCCGGTAGCTGAGATGTGCGACTGTGTCTGCTTGAAGGCAGAATCCAAACGGTGAAGTCGGTATCAATCTAGTAGAGTAAGAAAAATGGTTAGTCAGACTCTGTTTTTTATTTTTTTATATCTTTTTATAATGCATTAAAAGTCGCGCTGAATTGCTTAAAAATTTCAAAAAACAAAATTATTGAAACATGATCAAACAGATTTCAATATATTGAGTTAGAGGAACCCAGAGAATCCTACACCAAAATTAGTATAATTTTGAGGTAGCCAAAATATTAAAAAACAAAATAATAAAAAAGACTATAAAACATTGTTTGGTTCGATAGACCAATTGATTACAGTGTTTTGTTTGTTAAAACTCAGATTATTGTATGCTTAGAGAGAAATGTCCGCATAATTGTGAATCGAATCGTAAATCAAAATATTAATTTTGCGAATCATAAATTAAGTCGAATCGAGAATTATAAGATTCAACATGAACTTAAAAACTGATGTTTAATTTAAACACTTTATAAGTATAAAATAAAATGAATAAATTGATACTAACACAAATTAAGCAATACCGAATTTCAATGGGAAATATATTTACTTTTATCAAAACAAATTTTATCTCAAATCCAATTAATTATAAGATTCCTTAAAAACTATTATACATATTCTTTTTTAAGATTTAGAAAATAGACAAAGAGAGTAAAATAAGTGAAAAAGATATAAATATAAAACACTTAGAAAACATATTTTATATGCTTTTTACTAATAAAAAATTTGTTGGGGAACTGCCGAGTCCCACTATTAAACTCATATCATTTTAAATTACATTTGTTTTATTAAAATAAAAATAAATAATTTATCCCAAGTGATATTTTCATCTTAAAAATCCAAAATCGATATATTTTGAAGTTTTTTAACCTAACAAATAATAAGTAAAAGAGCTAGAATTTATTACATCTTGATGGGTTTTATTAAATTCTTTAATCACCAAATGAGTAACAAATTATGCATGATTATTTTTAATTTTCGCAATAAGCATATTAAGTTGTATTAAGACATTTATTTGTCAAAAAAGAGTTACATAAAGGCATTTAGAAAATGGTAATTAGGGAGTTCAAAATCGGTTGAATGTAATAATTTTAATAATTACATAAATTGTAAATAGTGAATTAATTTGTAAATTGAATCGTGAATTGTAATATTCATCACGATTCTATTACAAAATAAATTCACTCATAACTTTAGATCGATTTATGCATGAATCGTGAATTAAGTCGGGAACTGAATCATGAATCCTACGATTCTGATAATTATAGATGTACGTAAGTACTGTAGCGTAGATAAATATGTCTTAAAAATATAGTGCGAAACACTAATTTTGATCTATTTCCCTCATTACTTTCATATGGTATGTAAGTTAAGTTTGTGTTTATTTTGTTTTTGATAATTGTATAAAACAATATACTGATTTTCCATCATACCTTTCTGCAGTATGGGGAAGAGCAGTTACTGCACTTTCTGGTGAAAGATGTAATGATCCTCCCATCCACTGAAAGCCCAAAGCTTGCATGCTGCTAAAAAAACAAAAACCTCTGTTTTTAGACTTGATTTTCTGAAAAAAAAAAAAAAAAGTTCCAGAACAAAGAATGACACCAATATGGTATGAATATTTATGGGATGAGTATGGAATGATAAAAAATTTTTTTTTTTGTTTTGTTTTGAGTGGATAGATATATGGGTTTCCAAGAAAGGTGATTTAGCATATGTTCGATTGGTAGTCACTAACTCAATTATATCTGACTCTGACTTTGTTGAAATCTTTTACCCTATTTCAAGAAGTGCATTTTCCTCTATGTATTTAGACTTTGCAATGTAATAGCCCGTAATGCAGTTAAGCATGGCTTGAGCCTAAGTGAAAAAACTGTATAAACAAAAGATTTTCTGTTCAACTGTTTACAGTCTCATCTGCTTAATTGTAGGCTGTTTGCCCACTAATTTTCTCTTTATAAGATATTATTTTTTTAGGGAAAAAAAGATTAAATTAACTAGTCAAAATTCTATAATGTTGTTTTGGCTAGCAACATTTGATTCACTACTTCAACAATATTGCACATTTTCAGCTATTCCTCTTTAAACTATTGTGTTCTTTTTTTCTTAAATTAAAAAACAAAACAAAAAAAAAAAACAAATGGCCTCAGAACACAAGCCAGGACTAGTCACGGGGAGATATAGGCAGTTTCGCCTCAAGAATCGAGCAAAGTTTAGAATTTTTAAGGATTCCTGGGCCAAAGTTCTGGAATAGACCAAAGCTTCAAACCAAGATATCTCCACAGCTAAGCGGCGGAGATATTAACTTAAAATCTAATTTAGAGAGGGTACTAATTAACTTAAAATTTTAAATTTTTTTTTAATTAATAAAAATAGGATATTATTAGAACTTAAACAATTATTAAGTGTAAAAACTTGTTATCTTATATTTTTACAAAAAAATTGTGACAATTAAGACAAAAACTTTTATATTTATTTATTTTGGGTAAAAAACATATTGTTTAAACTAACTAAAATATTATAATTTTTTAAGAATATATATTATAATATTTATATAATATCCCAATAACAAATGACATTCTATTGTATATTAAATTTTTTATCATGAATAGCAAATGAATAAAATCTGTAGTTAGAAGAATCAAATAAAATTCCTTTATATCCAAATAAAAGTTTTAAAATGGTTATCTTTAAAAAATTGTTATTTCAAGACCCTTGGTTGCAAATATTTTTATAAAATCTTAAAATATTATAGTAGTTTTATATTTAGGAGGAACACTAAATAAATTTTATGAATGCATATAAATAGTTTTATTTTTTTCTTACAGATAATAGTGTATGTAAAGAAAAGTGAGAAGGAAACGTGTGCCCCTCTAGGCGTACATTGGCTCCGTTTACAGTAACTCACAAATTACAACAAGTTGCTGTAGCAAAAGTTAAACTAGAGTGACCCTATTGAGATTGGTAAATCTCTTTTTTAGGCTATTCCATTCACAATTGAGTAAATTTTGAGTTATCTTGTCACGCTCCAAAATTCGAGTTACGTAAACCACTTAAGAAAAATCTCTTTTATGATTCGAAGTTCCATCAAAACCACCTGAGCCCACACGGGTCCAAGAACATAAACGAAAACGAGGTTAAAACCTTTGAAAAACGAACATATGGAGATTTATTTTATGTAAAAGAACAGTCCAAAAAAGTAAGATCACGGTCCCTAAGATTCAAGTTTTTAAACAAACAAACAAAATTTTTAAAAAATTGCCCAGATCAATCGAGCGATTTTTAATAGTTCACTGTTTTTCCCACGCTTGTGGATCAATTGAGGCTCATACAAAACCGCTCAATAGACCAATTGATCGGTTTATCGAGCCGTTTGAATCTAGACCACTTTTTCAAAACCCAACTTTTCACCCTTAACACTTAATCATTTTTTAACATTTTTGAAAGCTTTCAACGCAAAACTAGACATCTAAAACATGCTAAAATAAGGTTCAAATTCCTCCATCAAGGAAAAAAATTTGATATAAAGCATAAAATCAATCGAAAATAATAACCATTTCATACAATTATGAAAACATACAACCAACCCAAGGTTTCTCTCATAAGCATACAACTTACATGCATTGTTAACAAGTCATCAAGGCTTATAAAACATATACTTTAAGTTTAAGTCCAAAACAAGGGATGTCATTTACATGATTCAACAACATCAAGAACTAAGAAATTTAGTCTTCTGCCACCTTTGGAGCTCCTCTAGATCAATCCGCGTGATCAAATTCACTTGAAATTTTTAAATTTCATAACGTGAGCCGAAATCCAATAGGAAAAGACTAGTATGAATTAAAAACAAAACATGCAATCACGAATTTTATGAACAACTTAACTACACGAGTCTCAAAACGGTTTTTTATTCTTAAAATCACAAGTTTCATATAATCCCATAACGTCCAACAGTTTAATAAACATAATTAACATGTTATTTTTCAACCAAGTTTTCACAACCCACAACGATTTCTATGTATCGACTCTGTCGCACTGGGAACAAAGGTAACAACTATAGACTCTCGCCCATTAGTCTAGATCCAGGGCATCCAATGACCCGCTAGGAAATGACAAGTTCGATACGGAGTTACAATAACAAATGCCTCGCACTAGAGCAACCACTTTATTTACGGAGATTAACCCGAAAGAACGAAACACCTACTTGCACAAAATTTTTAAACTTTCACCGATGAGCAATAGAAGCCCATATACACACACATTGTTATGGTACATTTATAGAATCGTTAAAAAGGTACACAGTTCAACTATGAACATATTTGTAAATACACATAGCTATGTACAAACATCCAACAACATCTAGCCATGTCGTCTATAAAACCATGGAGATCGACCAACATTTTTAAAATATTTTTACCATTTCAACCGAATCATTTAAAAACCAAGGATCAAACCCAAGGGTTAACTCAAAACCTCCAAAATTATGTTTTCACAACATATAACTCAAACCCTTTTAGTTTTTAAAACTCATCCTTTCAAAAATCATAGACACACACGTCCATCAACTTTATAATAAATCAAAAAAATGCATAACATGCTTTTTATTCCAACCAAACAATGTTTAAACATAAGGTTAAATGTTTATAGCATTTTAAAATGGTAAAAACGCATATAAATCACATGTAACACCCTTTTAAAGTAATATAGTCTAGAATCCTATCACCATGAGTTAAAAACTTGATGCTTTAAACACCGAAGAGAAATCAAAGTCGCCAAAACGAGATTCCGTTAGAATGAACACGAAACCCACGTCGTGTATAACAAGAATCGACTATCCCAATGCCAAGAACCAAGCTCGAAGTAAGCAAAAAGATAGAAAGAAGGTAGAGGGTTTAGTCTATCTCCAAACAAGGAAGAGAGGAAACTTGTTGAGAAAGTTTCGGTTCAAAACTCAAGGCCACCAGCTGACATATATATAACCCACGCAGGCAGACTAATTGATCGGTCTAAATACGGATCAAGCGGTCCTACCTAGAAAAATTTTCCAACCTTATGTTACGCGCCCAACAGGGTCGAGATTGAAACCAACATGCACTATAAGCCAATCCATGCATAAAACACATAAAAATATACTTTTCTATAACAATTAAAATGATAACCAACACGTTACATATATACATAACAAAATAAAAAGGAACTGAATCTTACAAATCTTGAGGATTCGAACAATGATAAGTCAATTTAACTAAATGATTAAAAGGCTTCTAAAATAAAATAAACGTCGGCCTGGTTTGACTCCCAATTCAAAATTTTAAGGCATGGGTTAGGATTGATTGATTGCCTTATAGAATTTTATATTTTAGACAAAAGCTGGAATTTAATTTTTCTTCCCTTTCTATATTTTCTTTAATAATTTGTTTAATTTTTTATGTAATAACTTCATTTAAGGGTACAATTACTATTTATGGAATTGCGATCCAGCTAGGGCACACACTTCATGTTTGAGCAGTATGATATATACTTCATAATATTTCTTAAAAAATTGTTAATTAAAACTACAGTAATTCTTAAATAACAAACCACATAGATTTAACCACAAAAATTAATAATCAAAATCCACACAATTCATAATATTAATAGGGCTCACATTAACTTGGCAACTTTTAATTTGGCACTTCATATAACTTAATATAATATAAATATTCTTAACTTAATCCGTAAAACATAAATTGAAACAAATAAAGTGTATTGTGTCTTTTCCAAGGGGGGAGCAGGAAGGGTGCTCGGAGTTGAACTCCCAATATGCGTATCTTGTTGGGCTAGTCTCTTGTATTCTACAAAATTCATTTATTATTTATTTTGATCTATACGTATTTGAGTTGAGGTAAAATCAAAAGCCCATTAGGAGTTCTATTTGTATAGAGTTTAATTTTAAATAAATTTATCATTTTTAGGGTTTCCACGTGTGCCTATAAGTAGGACACTGGTGGGAGCTCTAGGATAAGACATAAAATATAGAGAGGCTATCTAATAGAGAGAATGAAAACGGGTATTGTATCTTTTTACATTCGCTGTAATGGAATATTTTTTTTCACTCGTGGACATAAATCAGTGTGAGTCGAACTACGCAAATCTTCATTGTTAATTATATCTTTCTTTTTTTTGTGCGTAAATTTTTACTTTTGTTTGCATTTGGAGATTGATGTTCAAATTCCAACAAGTGGTATCAGAGCCGATAGTAAACGATTGGAAGCCACGATTGGTAGAGGAGGCAATGTATTAGTTTTTATTTCAGTTCGTCTAAATCAAACACTACGCCAAATGGTACTATTAGCGGCGATTTTTTTTGCGGCGATAAATAAACCGCCATTAAAGATGTATTTTATGCGGCTAGAAATGAACCGCAGGTAAAAAAAAGTATTAACGGCGGTTGTAACCAACCGTCGTTAAAAAATAAGTACTAACGGAGGTTATAACAAATCGTCATTAAAATAGTGACGGTTGCAACAAACCGCCATTAAAATAATAATAACATTCGCGCCATAAACAAATATTAACAACGGTTACAATAAATCGCAGTTAAAATAACTTAAAATTTTGGCAAATTTTTTCCTCCCTCTCGAACTCCCTGC